>JAHWFO010097618.1:339095-356801 GCA_023313115.1 Rhysida immarginata
GTGAAGAGACGCTGTCTTTTACCAACCCGAATTAACTCTCGCGGAGTGGGAAATCAAGCTTTAGCTTTATTCGAACTTAAGCTTAACGCTAATTTGGGTTTAACAATAATAATTGGGAGTTGACCAAAACATATGATAAGGTAACGAAAGAAAAGAAGAAGAACTCTAATTAAATGTGAGCGGGAAAGAAGGGTTGATTATCTGAATCGATATTAGCCAGAAAAATCAGATTTTCCTATTTAAAAAAACAAAAAAAACATTACTAAAGATGTTTTTGTCTTTTTATTTATTTTCGGAGGGTATGCGACGAAAATCCTCTAAATCATCTTAATTTCTCTCAATTTTTCTTAAGAGTAAGCTATTAATTTTGATGAGCTTCGTCCCGGAGAATGGTTTAAAGAATAATCGAAAAATATGAAAAGATGTAAAGGGACTGAATCTTAATCAGAAGTTTGCCGTTAAGAAGAAATCATAACCCAATTGTAATTAAAAAAAGTGTAAACGAGAGAATAATAAATAGTTCAATCTTATTCGACTTTTGACTCTGCGTTTTCTTTTCAAAAATAAGATTATTCATATTACCTGTTCGCAATTAATAAGAATAGGACCATTTTTATAAAAGGGTGCTTAGTTCATTAGTCCACCTGGCTGTTAACAAACGTTACAATACATACATATATACACACGCACTTAAGAAATTTGGCATACTTGTTTAGAAGCCCACATAGACTAACATACAGGGTGATTCAGTCAATTTCTGACCATTTCAGCTTATTAATGTTTACAAACTTAGCATTTCAGTATGATATTTTAGGCAGTTCGGAGTTTTTATTCTCGTGGTAAAGTCTTGATGATATGCTCAATGTGGCCACCACGAACGTTTTGAACTGCTCGTAGCCGAATGGTGAAGTTGTTCATAACTCTATCCAGGATTTCTGCATCCACAAAGGTGCAGCAGTCGACGATGCTTTGTCGCAGCTGGTATAGAGTTCTTGGTGCTGTAGTGAACACAGTCTTTAAGGAACCCCCAGAGATAAAAAATCACATGGGTTTAGGTCAGGACTCGTAGGGGGCCAAAGAAAGCCACCCCCGTATCGATCTGGAAACCTGTTTGAAATGACACGATTTCCGAATTTCTGATTGAGAAAGTCTAGCACTTCATTAGTGGTGTGAGGCCTAGCCTCATCCTGTTGAAACCATTGATGTCGAAGCGGTATACGCCTCCTTCGCAGCTCGGGGATGAAGGTTTCCAACATGTTAAGGTAAGCCTGTGACGTGACGGTGCCCTCAAAAAAGAACGGACTAATGATGCCTCTTTTGGAAATCGCGCACCAAGCCATAACATTTCGTGAAAAACTCCAAAAACGAACGTTGTGATTATTAACGTCACCTGACATATGGAAGAAGGCCTCATCTAACACCCACAGGTTGTCCACAATGTCCTGATTGGCTTCCATTTCTGCTCCAATCTCCATCGCAAATTGTTGTCGCCTCTGTCTTCCAGTCAGTGTTGGGATATCAGAGGTTTTACCTTTAAATCTGAAGGTTTTTTTGAATGGCTCAGGTTTTTCAGAGGTTTTTTTTTTTTTTGAAGGAAAATCTGAAGGAAAAACACTCATCACTGACCAATGGAAAACCAGAGGTGTCATTACGTCATATCAGTGTCTCTGCTCCTACTTTATTATTGAGGTTTTCTGATTTTCAATCTCCCAACACTGCTTCCAGTGTCTGTTAACTCCTGATAAACATGGATCTTATACGGGAACAGGTGTAAATCCTTTCTCAAAATTCGCCACGTCGTGGTATACGACAGCCCTTCTTCAATGGATAGGCGGCGAACAGATATTTTGGTAGGGGAATCGACCAACCTTGTGCGAACATTTTCGACAACTTCGGCCGTTCGAACACGAGCTTCGCTCCCGCCTTTTTTCTTGGCTTTAACATATCCAGTGGCACGAAATTGCTTGACAAAATTCATGATTGCTTGCCTGCCTGGTGCGTCTCGACACTTATATTTCTTCCGGAACTTTCTTTGCACGGTTACAGATGATTTTGTCTCGAAATACCATTCGACAACCTTGCATTTCTGCTCTGTTGATAAAGCGGGCGCTATTTTTCAACAATACGATTTTCATGCAGCGCCGTTGCAACAATACAAACTCCAACTATTTAGAAATTCGATATGGCGCTCATATTCTTTGAATTGTTTATCCCTAATGCACGTCATTCGAGTGAAATGTTCAAAATTGACTGAATCACCCGGTATATGAATATTGTGCAATTCCAACAATATTACATACATACGCATCGAATTGATAACATCCTTTTTTTTTTGAAGTCGGTCAAAAAAGGAATGACTGTTGGCTTTCGGGCCAATGGGGCAGCATTTCAGAAACTACGGAGTTTGTGAACTATTCGCGTCCTGCTGTGGTAAGAGTTTACTGCGCATGTCAAAATAGCATTATAAAAAATACGCCACGTGAAAATTATAATGAGCCATAGATAAAAGAAGGGGACGGCGGCTGCGGCGGTGCGTTACGGTGAGTCGATGTTTTACACTGGAGTGGCTTATTGCCTAATGAACCAGGGGGCAATCACATGTGTGGCCAGAACGACAGTTCAGCGATCCTTGCTGCGTAAGGGGCTCCGCAGCAGACAGATGGTGACAGCGGCAGAATTTGCACGGCAGTACCAAAACTGGACATCCACTGATTGGCAAAAGATTGTCCGCACGGATGGACATTAGCGCATACGGCGAGAAACGTCCTTCAACCATTTCTAGACGTCAACAAGCCAGAGGAGGCAGCGTTATGGTCTGGGAAATTTTTCCTGGCATTCACTAAGTGCATCCATCATTGCGGATCGCAATATGAATCGATTTATGTAGGGGAGAGTGGGTAACAGTGAGACACACTTTTTTCTAAAGCAGTTTTTTCATGTTACATTGGACCAAATGCAGTTTTTTCATGTTTTATTTTTTCTGTGAAATACTAAACTTATACTGCTATGACATAATTTAATTTCAGATTTTATTATGAAAAACCTTTGATGAAAAAAAATAAAACAAATCTGCAGCACGTTGTCTCACTCTTCCCCAGGGTTGGGGAAGAATGAATCATGCTTTTTTGGTGCATTTATTTTGATTTAAAATGATTAGAATTATTATCAATTAAATTACAACATATTCTTCTAAATTTAAAAAAACATTGAAATATTTTATAACATTTATTAAAGGAAATTTATGTAAAAATACGTCATTGAAATATGTTGGCTTAAAATTTTATAACTACTGTGATTTAAAGAAAATATAAAATATGAAGTTCTTTTGCCAAACAACAATGATTCTTTGATATACTACATCATGCAGAATTCAACATGTTGTGGTGGGTAACACTGAAATACCCGTCTCACTGTTCCCCAAATCATTTTGTGTCACTGTTACCCATACTACATGGTTTAATTTTTCTAGCCTGTAGGCCTAAATTTCCATTTCATTTTTACATCGCTTATAGATTTCAGAAAGCTTAATGAATAAGCATTCCATATATAGCTATCTTTTTATCAAATGTTATAAATGTGGTGAACAATGTACTATAATTGGCAATCAAGAAGATTTACATCACTATCCTTAACTTATGCAAGTACAGTTTTCTTGAGCCTGCAGGGATCCTAGAGAACTGAAACTAGATGGGTGCATAGTTCACCTTTTAGCTATGGTAGCGCTAGTTGATGGTGATGTCTTTTCTGGATGCTGCAATGAATGTCTCACTGTTACCCGTTCTCCCCTAAGTATCGATACTTTCCTGACCATGTACACTCATTCATGGACATTTTTTCCTGGGCATGATGGCATTTTACAGCACGACAACGCGACATCTCATATAGTAGCTGGAATTGTACATGAGTGGTTAGAAAAGTACGAGGAAGGCTTAACTGTATCTCCCTGCCCCCCAAATTCCCCGGACTTAAACTCAATCGATCATCTATGGGACCACTTCGATCGGGTTATTCGCTCCATGGATACTCTACCTCGCATCTTCCAGCAAATGTCAACTGAACTGCAATCAGCATGGCTCTATATCTCTGTGAATACTTTGCAGAACCTCATTGAGTCCCTCACTGCCCGTCTAGCCGCTGACCAAACTGCTCATGGTGGTTATTCCGGATATTAACCGGTGGTTACATTAATGTGACTCGACTGTTTATGTACATCATTTCGATAACATCCGTTGAAATATCATGACAAAATATCGTCTTTTCCACAAAGTTTTATATTCACCATGAATATACAGATCCTTCGTCATGATAATACCAACTTGTAGTCGAAATAAACATATAATCATGGAGAATAAAAAAACTTTATGGGAAAGCGAACCTTTTTGAATCACGTTATGAAGTTTGGTATCTGCAGTTCTTAGGTAATATTTCTCTGTTTGTTCTATCCGTTGGAATATTAACCTGTAGCCATTACAAAAATTTATTGGTTTTATGTGTAATAGGCTAAGATGTTATTTCTTTTTTACCTTAATTTTTTTTGCATTTATATCACATTATATTAATAAACTGAAACTCCTTAAACAGTTTGTAGTGACTTTTTTTTAATTACAATTATGTCATAAATACATATGAAAATCCAGTTTACGTTTTTATCTGGTTTTATAACTACAACGCACTATATTCGTTTGATGTTTATTCATATTTGGTAAGTTATATTTTGTAGATAATAAAATTAGAATTGTAAATCAATCAAAACAGATATGTAGTCTGAATATTAAAATGAAATACCCTTCTATCGAAATATGACAAAGTAGTCCAGTGTGTTTTTCATCGTCACCTTCAGATTTTGGTTTTCTTCATCAATAATAAGAATGGAGAAGAAAAATAATAATAAGCGTGTAGAATAAATTTTGGTTTAATAATAAACACGTTTTCACAACTTTTGTTGCTGTAGATAATTGTATTTGCGATTACTGTAAGAGATAAGCGAAAAGAAACAACGGTTTTATTTCTAATATTATTTAGGAGCTTCTTCATTTGCAGCTACAATGAATCAATACGTAAAATATTGAGTCTAAAAATAACAAATATAATTTAACTCAATTTAGACCATGATTATTCACTACGTTCATTTAAATTTAAGTATATTACATTTCTAATATTCAATTACAGTTCCTTTGAATCTATTTCAACGTATTCGATATTACGTTCTGAATTTTTTTCGCTTATATTTTATATTCGGTAATAGTGAGTTTGATTAAAATTGAAGTTTAAGCATTTTAATGTTAAACATTTCCTACAACTATTAAACTGCCTCTGAATCGTAACGTTCATCAATAGAACATCATAAAATCGACGAAGGTTTCGAAGTGGAGAAATTGGAATTGACATAACGTTTCCAAGAAGTCCGTCGTAAAACGATGATTCCCAGGTCGCCTTTCAACCGCTTTCTAGTGGCGGCTGATGATTTTTAGGGCGGTAGCTCATCCTCATGGAATTTTTTTATTTTGTCACTTCTCCATTTTCCTCCTCCCTTTCTTCCCAAAGGGTTGTTTATTCATTGCCCAACAAAAATTTACGACAACGTGCTTTTTATTGAACATTTTCAGTGAATTCCTTTATATCATTCCTTTTAGAAAACGAATAAAATCTTTGTGACAGTTCGGTAAAAGAAGAAGTTTATTTGCGTTCTTTTGTTGAAAGTTAATGAGTCATTAAAATGGTAAAGTTGTATACGTAAGCGCTCACATTAGCTAATATCGTATTTTATCTTTCGAATACCAGATTATTTGAATAGCGAAGAGTGGATTAAGAAGATTAAAGCTTAAGAATCGTAAAAGCGTTAATCGAAATTCTAAATATTTAATTTTTTTATAACACAAACAGAGGACGAAAATGGAATTAAATTTTAATATATTTTATCTTTATTTTATAAAATTGCTTTTTTCTATTTAAAAACCAAAATCAGTTTCACTGGAGGATTAACAATATTGTATGTTTATGAATAAAAGTTGATTTCATTACCTTTAAGATGAAATTTAACATCAACAGCCTCACAGGCAATTTTATTTATTTATTAATGTGTTTGACTGTTATCGAAAATTAAAAACGCTTAGTGACATGAAGTTTTCTTCAGCGTCTTTAAAGAATTTATTAGGAGCTTTAGCAAAAAGCTACTTCTAAGAATGCACGCTTGGTCTGTATGTTTATCCGGCCGTCCGTCCGCCATTTGCATGATAACTTGAAAACGGATTAACTTTTTTGAATTCTGATTTCAGAAATATCACCATCAAGGTCTTAGCTCGGCTGTATCAACTTTTCAGGATTTCTCGTGGACCCCTTCAAGTCGAATTCACGTGCTAAAACAGTGAGCGTAAAGAATACAAAGATAATGGCATATCATACATATAACAATCGATTCGTCAAGAATGAATACACTCTTACTTTCTGCTTATCTCGCAAAAAAACATTGTTGACATGGGTACGCTTCTGTGGCGATCGCTTTGTCGCAGCTAAAGCTCCTTCTTGGAATGTTCCAAAATTTTATCGTTGTCTGAAGTATAAATTTAGAGCTTGTGGATTGAAACCCGACCTGTTATGCAAATGATAATAGGAAGGTTAATTGTGTTTTCTTTCTCGTTTGGAATGCGAATAAAGAATGTGTGTTCTTTTATTTGGAGAGCCTTTCATATTTAGCATCGACTAGTAAAGAGGGGAAAAATTCGATAATTTAAAAAAATTGAATTTCTACTTTTTTTTTCTTTACTTTTGACAGGTCAGTTAATTTTAAAAAGATCAAAGTCAAATTGAATTGCTTATTTAAGTAATAAGCCCGACTATGAAAACAGAGAAAAGTAAAAAATAAAAAAATAAAGAAAATGAAAGAAAATAGAATATGAAATAACGTATAATGTTTGATTTTCAATTTTCTTATTTATTTAGAATATCATTTCTTCTCAAAATATTGATATTTCATGTCTGTCATGAATTAAATTTTAAATTTAACACAATTTAATAAGATGGCAATCGAAGAAGTGTTTAAGCCCCGAGCTGATCTATAACGCTTTGTGTGGCAATTAACGAAGTTTAGATTACAGCTAATTATGATAAGGAAATTGCTTGAAAATTCAATTGAAGATAAAAATTAATGAAGCACTTAAGGGCTTTAAGTCTTTTAACATAAAATAGTTTTCAGGGCAACCTTAAGGACGTGTTATCTTGGAAATCAAATTTAGGGCGCAGTGGAATGCAAATTCGCGTAGGTTTTGATTGAAACATCGACTAGTCTGCAAATATGTTTGTTCATCTGAAAAGTTGTTATTAAATTACCTTTCTTGGAGATAAGTCGAAGTAAACATGGCCTTGCATTTAAACCATCATTAATATATGACAACGAAATGATTTCGATTAGGCAAAGATGCTTCTCAAGGAATGAAAACATCCCGCCTCCAAATTGCTTGTCAAAACGATATCCGATCCAACGAGAATAACGCTGTCAGATCGACATATCGATTTCAGTTCTTATTCCTCTCTGCAAAAATGAGCCGAGATATTATTTTTGAAAAAAGATTTTCATTTACCACGTTTAATTAGAAATATTTTGACAATTAACTTATCTTTTCACCGTTTTGCGTGCTATTAAGTTAAGTGAGTTAAGATAAAAGTTTTTATGTAAGTCATCATTTAATAACGAACTAAAAGTTTCGGTTTTGACCTTTTTAATGATTTATCATTTGGTTGCTATCATAATGTCATGAATTTGTGTACATTCTAAAATTGCGTCAGCAACATTTTTCGACTTTGAGAGAGGTAACTTTAATAAGTGAATTAATTTGTATGTATCTCTTGTATAAAATAAACAAGATTTCCTTTTTTATTATGAAAATATGAGCAAAACGTCTCTTCCTGATACAGAATTCAATAAAATAAAATCTTAGATAGATAGAAAGAGTTTTTTGTATCAGGTTCCTCATGATAGGCTTTCAAATCTATCTATATATATAAAGAAGGATGTTTGTGGGTCTGTGCGTCTGTGGGTCTGTGGGTGGGTCTGTGGGTGGGTCTGTGGTTCTGTGTGTACGTTTTTTATACAAATCTACAGTTTTATTCCGATCTTGATGAAATTTCGCATACATGACCTTCAAAGCATGTGGAAGGTCACTGTCTACTTCAGATTTCGAAAAAATAATAATTATTGATAAAAAATCGATATTCATGGTTATGGCAGGGCATATTAATGAGAAATATCGCATGACCAACAATGCAAGACAAAGTTTTTGCAACAATGGTATCAACACGCAATTCACAAACACTCTGCACGGACCAACAATATATATCTCATGACCAATAATGCAAATAAAAGTTTGTGCAACAATAGGTATCAACAATGGTTTCAACACGCAATTCACCAATAACAATGAGCTCAGAATAATGATGTAATGTTAAAGCAATCTTTCCAAGAATTATAACAATGAACATAAAATGATGATGTAATATGGATAAGTTTCAATTTGTAACAATGCATAGAATTCCTGTTATTCAGGTTTTTCTTAGAAAAGAGAGTTCTTAGTACTTAACAATTTCTTGAAAATCTTTAAAAATGATCAGTAGCTGGAGATAATGAAGAGTTAGCAGACTATTGAGAAAGAGTGGAAAGACGACAGAGAAAGCAAACCTTTAGCTCCGTGCTGTATTGAGCAAATGGGAAGCAAGTAAATAGAAGAATTGGCGACCGCTAGACTACCCAAAGTGATGAAAGGCCAAATTTTGCTTCAACACAGCGAGAGAAGAGTGGAAATTGCAACAACATCAAGTGTAGATCTGAAGTAAGATTATCTGAGTAAGAAATTATTGGAGCAGTCCATCCATTTTGAGCCTTTAAAAAGATTTTTTTCGAATTTTCATTAAGAATTTTTACTGTATTAATTCTAAGCATTTTCATGTGTTTATTTTTAAGATATTGCAAAATTTATTTTAATTTTTGAGATTGTTCTGATTACATCCCAAGTGTAATAATCCCGGGCAACGCCGGGTACTTCTTCTAGCTTTTTGTATCAGGTTCCTCATGATAGGCTTTCAAATCTATCTATATATATAAAGAAGGATGTTTGTGGGTCTGTCTGTGGGTGGGTCTGTACGTTTTTTATACAAATCTACAGTTTTATTCCGATCTTGATGAAATTTCGCATACATGAACTTCAAAGCATGAGGAAGGTCACTGTCTACATCAGATTTCGAAAAAATAATAATTATTGATAAAAAATCGATATTCATGGTTATAGCAGGGCATATTAATGAGAAATATCGCATGACCAACAATGCAAGATAAAGTTTTTGCAACAATGGTATCAACACGCAATTCACAAACACACTGCATGAACCAACAATCAATATCTCATGACCAACAATGAAAGGAAAAGTTTGTGCAAGTGTAATTATCCCGGGCAACGCCGGGTACCTCTTCTAGTCTATAATAAACCTCAGCATGCATTCTTCCGTTGCTTGGAGAACAACCAGACGACATTCAATTTCTCGCCAGGTATTCACCGTAATGTCTC
The DNA here is from genome assembly GCA_023313115.1 of Rhysida immarginata. NCBI lineage: Eukaryota > Metazoa > Arthropoda > Chilopoda > Scolopendromorpha > Scolopendridae > Rhysida > Rhysida immarginata. The sequence goes on from JAHWFO010097618.1 coordinate 348,650, forward strand.
CTGTTACCGATAATATCGCATCTGTTGCAACGTGTACAAATCGTGTAGAAAACACTTTATCCTTTACATAACTCCACAGCTAAAAGTCTGAGGGAGTAATTTTCGTAGAACGTGGAGGACCATCCCTTCCAAATATCGGTTCGGAAATAATGCCCAATCGGCACGTACAGATAATGCCCAATGGGAAATAACCCTGTTGGAAAATAACCCTTTTCTATTAAAAAAAGTTATTAAAAAACAACAAGAAACCACTAACATATAGGAAGTAACATTTTTAATGTTACAAAAGCTGCTTGTTACCCTAATTTTTCGAATATAACACGCTATCAATTATAACGCGCACCCTATAAACCTACGTGAATAGTAAAAAAATTCGACTATAACGCGCACTCAGGTATAACATACATACTAGAAAATAAAATAAATTTATGGTAGTTATTATAATTGCACTTTTGATTTGCCTAATGGTAAAAAAATATGATACGAAATGGTTTTTCTAAAATAAATTTTTATAAATATTACAAATTAAAAAATCAAATAAAATACCTAATAACAATTAAAAGCCAATAAAGTCTTCGTCTTCACTATCGGAATGAAATAGTTCCATCCATTCAGCTGATTGCGCTGCAACTTGCGGTGGTAGTTCTTGAAATGGAGGCTCTTGCATCGGGGCTGTTCTCATGCTGGCGACTCTACTTCCTCGATCGCTTCGTTTTCTGGAGGCAAAAGCTTTGCTTTCCGAAACCCATTCACAATCGTATTTACACTAATCTTCTGCTATGCCTCCGTAAATAATGGGGATAAAGGGTTAATCTTGGCATCCTTCGAACATTATGGCATGTATAATCATCATGGAAATTTTCATTCAAATCTGATCATTGGATCCGTAGATATTATCGATTTTTAAAAACGCTTTTTCTCATCGCCGATGCAGCTTTAAAAATATGAATCCGAGTTTAACGCGCACTCGAGTACAACGCGCAGGGCTTCTTGTAACTGTTTTTGACTGCAAAATGGTGCGTGTTATATTCGAAAAATTAGGGTACTTAGGGAAGCCTATAATATTTTAAATAAGTGACTATAAATTTGGCACACTTGACTCATTTATGAAGAAAAATAACAAAAAGCGGCTAACTGAACATCAGGATTGTTAGAATTGTGTATGATTTGGAAAATAAAGTGGTTAACAATAGTCAAATAATATATACACTATCTAACCAGAAGTAATCGGACACTTTCGATTTTAGACTTTTTGTTGAATATCTAGAAAAATACTTGACGAATTATCCTGAAACTTCAGGGTGTAAATAGCAAGTTACTCCTCATATACCTCAACGAAGATTTTGTCCCGAAGGCAAATAGGAAACCAGCAACAAATTGAACAAAAAATATAATGTTTGGAATCACCCTGTAAAAAATAATGCTTGAAATGCATTGTAGCTGTAGCATATGCTTATAAGGCTTCTTTTACTTCTATGTGTTCAATTGTATGAGAATAGCACGCATAGTCATGGAGATATAAAGTTTTCTTTAAAAAAATCGAAATATTTTCATAAATTTTTTGTTTATAACATGCAGGGTTTTCTAGCTAATGTTATTCCAGTTTCAGTAATCTTGACCAACTACAGTAGAGACAACATCCTGCAATCAGAATATAAAAATTTTAAATACTTGATGAAATATGAGCTTTTTTACTAAATAATGTTTAACTGCGCTTGCGCAAGCGTTAAGATGTCTTTTGGATAATTTATTAGCGAAATATATAGATCTACTCTTTTAAAAAGCCCAAGCAAATATCATGAATATCCAGAAAGATATCGCCGATAGAATGAGTTGAATTTTAGTTGCTCTCAAAAATAAAACGATAAGGGGTTCTTTCCAAATTTTATTTTTGGAACGGACACAAATATCAACGTAAAGAAGCTGACTTCACATTGACTTCATATCAGCGTAAAGAAGCTGATACTGGTGTCCGAACCAAAAAAATATTTGGAGAAAACCCTTTCTGGTTTTGTTTAATTCTGAGAGCAACTGAAATTCAACTCATTCTATCGCCGATTTCTTTCTGAATTTTCACGATATTTGCTTGGGCTTTTTATAAGAGTAGCTCTATACATTTGGCTAAGAAATTATGGAAAAGACATTTGGCATCGCTTACACATGCGTAGTTAAGCATTATTTAGTAAAAATGCTCATCTTTCATCAAGTATTTAACATTTTTATATTCTGATTGCAGGGTGTTGTCTCTACTGAAGTTTGTCAAGTTTCCTGAAAATGGAATTGCAGTAGGTTGAAAATTCTGCATGTTATACATGTAAACAAAAAAACTTATGAAAATATTTAGATTATTTTAAAGAAACCGTTATATCTCCATGAATATAAGTACTATTCTCTTACAAATGAACGCACATAAGTAAAAGAAGCCACTTAATCACATGCTACAGCTACAACCCATTCCAAGCATTATTTTTTACAGGATGAATCCAAACATTATTTTTTTGCTACACTTTGCTGCTGGTCCCCTATTTGCCTTCAGGATGAAACCTTCGCTTAAATATATGAGGTGTAACATGCCTTTACACCCCTGAAGTTCAGGATAATTCGCCAAGTATTTTTCTTGGTATTCGACAAAAATCTAAAATCGAAAGTGTCCGATTTATTTTGGGCAGATAGTGTAAGATTTTATGGCAAACAACAGAAGACAGGGAAACCACTAATCCACATAACGAATTTATTCTGATGAATACGTATTTCGGCAGCCAAGCTTCCTTTGGATGCTGAAGAAGGCAGCTTGGCTGCCGAAATACGTATTCATCAGAATAAATTCTTTATGTGGATTAGTGGTTTCCCTGTCTTCTGTTGTTTGATGTCCATCCACAGTTTCTGGCTCCTCATTTTTCGGTTTATATGGCAAACTTTTGTGAACGACATGTTAATTGTTACAATGAAAGATAACAATATTTAGTCTCGTATCCTTTCGATTTTTTTACAGCATCACATCAGTGAGGCATTAGTTAAATACTAGTATTAACGCCCGTTTTAAAAATGGAAAAACAAAAATTGATTGATTGGTTGACTATTTTCTCATAATTTAATAAACATACAAAACTCTTCTAGGCTTCATAGTTAAAAAAAAAATAGTAGTGTTAAGGTCAGTTTTAAAAACGGAGGAAAATGCTTTTTTTGTTCAATTTGAGACAAAACTTTTTTTGTTCAATTTGAGAAAAATTAATTTAAATATCTGCACTGCAAAAAAATTGTTTAAAAATGGTGAAAAATTAAAAAAAATTACTTTTTAAAATTTGGAATCAAAATGTTTTGAAGAAAGGCATGACGGAGAGGCGCTGAATTTGTTTAATGACAATACTATTACAATATGACTCATTTAAAAGAGTAACATTGGGACAATTTAGGAAGAAAGGGTATGTCTTGAGTACTCTTTTACCTGTCCTCTTATATTTCTGTCTTTTTCAAATGCGAGCCAAAAGCACTGAGGACATATGAAGTACATTGGGACAATACTCCAGAAACGTATTTTCTAAGTCAACGTTTGCTGTTGTTGGTGGGAGTAGGAGCTCTACGCGCTCAATCAAATTAACAAACCCATTGGAAATAAAACCATGACATTACAAACTGATCCACGCACACAAAATTCCATTGACATGTATAAAAACTGAATTTTTGAATAAGAAAAATATTTAAAGTAAAAAAACTACAAAACTGGAACTACCCCCCCCCCCCTTTCCCACCCCAGCGTTTCCTACACGGCCAATGAGCCACTAAAAGGTGATTTAGATGTACTGTACCTCTCACAGGAACCGAGTCTATAAAGGGGACAGGCAGAGAGCACTATTAATAGTGGATGGGTGGATGTATGGATGGATTATTAGTTTTTATTATTTTGTTTATTATTATTATTATTATTATTATTATTATTATTATTATTATTATTATTATTATGAGTTTTTTGTGTCCATTTTCAAATTTTCTGGGTTTTTTTTGTTTTGATTTTAGTGTGTTCGTTGTTAAAGGTTCATTTTCAGGCTAGGGTATAGGCTTTCTAGTTCTCGAGTTCAGTTGGTCGTGGGTTCGAATCCCGCCGCTGGCATGAATGTTTGCGTTTGTCCCGGGTGGGATACATATATAACTTGTGTAAAAGGCGCAAAATGAGCTTAGTAGTCGACACCAAAAATTCTAATAAACCAAACCAACCAACATTTTCAACTGTTTTCGTTCACAGTGAAGATAATTAAAAAATTTAAATTTTTATTTATTTTCGGTGTGAACGAAAACAGTTGAAAATGAACCTTTAACAACGAACACACTAAAAAAAAAAAAAAAAAAAAATTTGAAAATGGACACAATTGTTATTATCAATCCAGTTTCAATAATAATAATAATAATAATAATAATAATAATAATAATAATTTTTTTTTAATATTAATTTAATTTTAATAAAAGACAAAACAATTCAACATTATCCAAAATCCATACAAATCAAGATTCATCTTATTCACAGATAATAATAATAATAATTATAATAATAATAATAATTGTTCAATTCACTTCAAAAAAAAAAATTTCCACAAATTTTACAGGATTCATATATACATCAGAAATTTTGATAAAAAAAAGAAAATTCAAAATGTCATAGAGCAAAGCAAACTTGGTCTTGGTCCCTCATTACGGAAGCCATAGTTGGCTTGTGAGTATTGAAAGGACACAAAATTCAAGCTTCAGTGAATTGTAAAAAAAAAATAAAATACAAAAGACTCAATGAAATAAGGATTCTTAATCCTCAAATAATTGTGTAAACAAAGGACAACATAAGGTAAACAAATTAACATATGCGGGTTATATGTAGTTTTTCCATAACATAAAAGAATTTTTTATCAATTTAAAAGTAGTTAAATGTAGAATCCATTTGGGTAATTTATTGAACAAAGTAGGAATATAGACTTGTCGTGTGCGTGCTCCATAATTATTTAGGATATTTGGTGTCTTGAAGGACATACCATTTCTAAGGATGTATTCCGTATACCTTTTCAAGAGATAGGGTGAATTAAAAAAAATTTACGTAAAAACATTATAATCAAACAAATCTTCTAATTGAAGTAATTTTCTTTTTTTGAACTGCTTTTCTATGTCTAATGGATATAAAGGAGTTCCGTAATTAATTAATTTTATTATTCGGTTTTGTAATTTAATAATTTCTTTACTATGGACAGAAAGTTTATAAATTTGTATGCCATATCTTAACCTGGATTCAAAGAAAGCTTTATATGCAAGAATTCTAACTGGGATTGGACAGTATTTTTGTATGTAAAACGTCATGTATAAAACTTTACGTAATCCTTTACATAATTCCAAAATATGACTATGCCACGACATCTTTGCATCGAATGTCATTCCCAGATATTTGATTTCTTGAACTTCGTTCACTATAGTGCAATTACATTTATTATTGTCTTGACCATTTGTTATCAGTCTACATTGTTTTTTATGGAACATGATTTTTTGCTTGTGAAGTCTATCGTAAATTTTGTGCGGTATTTTAAACTTCAGAAGATTTGTTTTATTCAAGTTTAAACTTAGGCAATTAGCATCCAACCAGTCTGTTATGTTCAATAAATCTGTTTGTAGATTTGATAACAATTTTTCTTCATTCGGATGTACTGCTAACAGAGCAATGTCATCCGCATAAATGAATACTCCACAGTGGTTTACATGCGTGGGTAGATCGTTAAGAAACAAATTAAAGAGCAACGGGCTCAGGACGGACCCTTGAGGGATTCCGTTATTGATATAGACTTCTGCACTTTTTATTTCATCGACTTGAGCAATCTGTATTCTTTCTGTTAGCAGATTTTTGATTGTGTTAAGGATCCTGCCTCTAATACCATAGCCCTCCAACTTGCAATTTAATATATTTAGATCGATTAAGTCATAAGCCTTATTCAAGTCAAAAAACACAACCGCGGCGTTCAATCCCTTATGAAATGCGTGATTCAATTCATCCACCATATTTAATAGTAATGTTTGGGTAGATTGCTTTTCCCGATATCCATATAGGTCCTTGTTCAAGATCTTATATTTGTTCACAAAATTTTCAATATTAGTTTTAATCCAAGTTTCAAAAATGTTTTTAATTACGGAAGCAATAGCTATCGGTCTATAATTTTCAATATTATTTTTATCACCCTTTTTGTATATCGGCCTGATTTTTAGTTTTTTCATATTAGAAGGTATTATCCTAGTTTGTAAAATTCTATTGTATAAATGTGTAAGGGGTTTGGCTAAGGTCCGAACATTATTTTTACAATTTCTTCTATCTCAACATCCAAAGTCATAATAGAATTGCAGGTGCATTAGAAGGTGTTATTAATTCTGTATTGCTTGTTATTGTTTATGCTTAGTTGCTTGATTTGCTTAACTATTAAATTGTTAAAATTATCTATATTGTTTTTCAAAAATTCATTATTGCTGTTCTCTTTTTTGGGTTTCCCCATCAGATAATTAATCAAGTCCCAAGTTTCTTTACTATTTTTCTTGCTCTCACTAAATTTTTTTTAAAAATAAATTCTTTTTAAATTTCTTAACTGTGAGTTTACAAAATTATTTAAATTTCTATATTCATTCATAAGCTGTAGATTATACTTATTTTTTTTGCATAATAACCACATTCTGCGTTTTTTTTCAATCCAAAAAAGCATTTCATCTGTCATCCATGGTTGTTTTTTTGTTTTCGTGTAAACCATTTTTCTTTTTGATACTTTGTAAATTTTCTTAAAATTGTCAGTTAAGAGTTTGTAAATTTCTTCTGGGTTATCCTTTTCTAATATTAAGTTCCAATTTGTTTGCTGTAGTAATTTATTTACTAAGAAGGAATCGATATAAGAGTCTATGGGAATATTAGGCTTACACACATCCAAAGATGAATCAGAAAACTGAAAAGTGATAATGTTATGATCAGCCAGTTTATAATCTATGACTTTTGCACGACATGTCCAATCGTAAGTCCTTGTACATAGATGATCAATTGTGGTTGCTGTAATACGATCTCCGTATTTTTCGATTCTAGTTGGCTGGTCGATCGGCTGACATAGTCCTGCATCAGCCAACATGCCCAACATATATGTTTGATTCATCGTCCACATTCAAGTTCATGTCTTCCAGTATCATAATTTTATCACTTTTGTTGATTCCCTGTACAAGCTTGTCCAGGGAATCCAGGAACTTTTTAATGCTCTTATCTGGAGGCCGGTAAATGCAGATTAATCTCCAATAATTTTTATTTAGATTGCAGTTATCTTTGGTATTCATGTACACTTTTCCGGATATAAATTCGCATTCTTCCAATAAATATATATTTTCTAAATCAAACCTCCACTCATTTTTATAAAAGATTACAATACCACCTCCTTTTCTTATTGATCGTAACTCTGTGACGCAATAATATCCCTCCAATTGTAGTAAATATGCTTCACTTTGTTTAAGATTCACTTCCAAAAGAAGTATTAGATCATAATTATTTTGCGTAGATAGGAAGATTTGAAAATCGTCCCAATATTTGGTGATATTTCGTATGTTTACGAAAATACCTTGGACCATCATTGTACTAGTATCGTTGCTATGTCACGCTCCGATGCAATTCTGAATGATATATTATCATCCATTTTAAGTACAAAAATTCTTCCGTTGTTTATCCCGAAAGATAAACCACAGGAGCATCCCGAGCAGCTTGTTTTGTCATCCATAGCAAGGATCTATTAAAATGCGTCAAATTCTGATTTATATAAACCCCTCGGAACTCATGAGTGGTACGTGCCAATTCTCGTAGGTGTTTTCTTCCTTGTAGAAATAAATTAGCATATCTTATTTCTTTAAAACGTACTATTATTTTTGATTTCGAATTGTTTCTTTTTTTAATAGCGAATGCTGTTTCTACCATATCTGGATGAAAATCTAAATTTAAACTTTTAGCTAGTTAATTTAGTTTGATTTGTATATCATTGTTATTTTCGGCTTCCATTCCCACAATTTCAACATTTTTGTTTCTAGATGTTCGTTCGAATTCATTTAATTTCAAAACACAATCATAACACAATAATAATAATAATAATAATAATAATAATAATAATAATAATAATAA
>JAHWFO010097618.1:358501-377551 GCA_023313115.1 Rhysida immarginata
ATGCCATATCTTAGCATTAAAATTTCCAATGGTACCATATGGTATAATATGGCAACATTAGGGCACGCGCTAGTAAACCAATAACCATTATCATTATTTACACGTGGTATTCACTCATGGCACGTTATTACCAGTCGTTTGATATATTACATGCCATATCTTAGCATTGAAAGTTCCAATGGTACCACTTTGTACCATTAAAATACGTACTACTAAACAATTCGGACATCATTATGTACCGTTATATTCATTCATGAGACATCCTTGTACGTACACGTGCCATTAGACCGATACTTGCAATCACTAGTTACTCTTATATATTCGTTCATGATATGTTGTGACAATTTTTTTGATATATTACATGCAATATCTTGTTATAGGAAATGTTTAAGAGGGTATCATAATGGTACCATTAAAGCACGTGCTATTAGAGCACGTACTTATTCCGGCTATCTCACGTTCGTACTTCTGCGTACTCTGTCCCATTTTAATGGATTGGTGAAAACAGACTGTGAAAAAGTTAATTCGTTTTCAAGTTATCGTAATATATGCTAAACTCCCTAGGAATAAAAAAATTCTCTTGATTTAGGGACCGAACTGCCCTTTCAATAATCGTCAAACACGTGCATCCTGCACGCACACCATCTCATTAACGTTTAGAGCACGCGCAGAGCCGAACCCATTTTCTCAACACGCGTTTTACCAAATGCGAGGATAATTCGTTTCTTCCAGCAATTCAAGACATGATTGAATGAATTGTGAGATTGCAATACATGCAATTCAATACATGCAACGCAATGAATTGTGGGATTGTCTACAGACGGACGGACGGACGGACGGACAGCTGGACAAACCGATCACATAAGCACATTTCTATATATAGAAAATGTGCTAAAAACTAGAGGGAAAAACCTCACGAATGCGGTACTTGGCTGGAATGCGGTGCGACCCTGCCAAAATGGCTGAAACTATGGTTTCGCTACAGTGGCTGGAATAGTTTCTATTCTAGTCACTGTAGCTTCGCTTCATGCTTCAACATTTGTTTACATCGGTGGCTCGTTGCTAGGCAATGAAACCGCTTTCGTATTACGCATGGTGATGTGCCTGACCAAGAGGAGTTAGGCCAAAGTTGGGGTTGGTCGCAGTTTAGTGATGCCACAAGCGTGTAAAACAGTGTTTAGTATCTCTCTCTGTCGCATTGAAAGCTCCACGATAGCCTTTGGGCTTTATATTCATTATGAAATACAGATTGACCATATACATGAATAGGACGGTTTGTTACTATAGTCATAAATAACATATTTATTTACATAGGATGTCACTCATCCGCCTTTAGGATAAATGTTGGCCAGAATTTATTGCTCATATTCCGCCAACAGATGGCGTAATCATAATGATGCACGTCCAGTATACCTTTGGCGATAATAATTTTCATAAAAATTCTCTTTTCACGCTTTGTTGGTTAATTTACAACAATTTTCTTAAAAATTCTCTTTCTATGCTTTGTTGTTTTATTTCCAACAATAGTATAGTTACGTAACTGTGGTGGTAACATGCAAACTCACAATCGCCACACGCACAAACAGCCCATTGGCAAACAAACATGACGTCACAAACTGCATCACGAAACCAAAATTCCATAGAGATGAAGGAAAAATAAATTAAATTTTAAATATTTTTATGGAAAAAAAACCCGAAATTGGGATAAAAACCCGCCTATCGCCCCCTACAAAAGGTGGTTTCGGGGTATGACTTTCAGGGACGGAGTCTATAAAGGGACAGTAACCACAGAGCTTGGATTTAGTAATAGTAGATAGGAATATTTTCCCATATTATTTTCATATCCTCAAAAAGTTGAGTCTTGTTTGAGTGATTGTGCTGACCCACACGTTTGCCCAACTCTTCCCAGAGATTAATTAAGAGTAGGAGTTGTAATATTGAGTAATTAATTAATTTAAAAAGTAACTCCTTTTATTAAAAATTGAAAAACAAATCTTAAAAACAATTGATAATGAAAGTCACCCAATGTGGAGAAACGCAATAATGAAGTGGACGGAAACACAGATGAATCGAAGGTCTTGTGGAGCGTATTATGTAGATCTGGATGAAGCAGACGAAACACAGGTGAAAAGAAGAAACACAGGAAGGTTTTGGTGAAGGTCTAAGAGAATGTTACTAGAATAGCACCGGAAAAAACAGTAACAGGAGAAGGAGAAGAACTATGATGAAAGTCCGATGATTAGGAACGTTGATAACAATATTAATAGGAATTGAAACAATAAAAAAACGTTTTCGAGAGATTTTATCCCATCTTCATTTTATAAAAATTTTTTGAAATGAAATTTCCGTTAAAATATAATGAAAACATAATAATGAAATCAATAAAATCAAAACAATGTATGTTTGATTGTTGTGAACAGGGTAGGGTATTGTATTGTTGAGAGCAAGTGAAGTCTTGGTTATGTATCATAATTTTTTTATTTTTTTAGTAGTAATTTCCATTTATTATTAATTTCTATAGATGGTTTGGCTAAATTGTTCTCATTCGAAATAATGTTGATGGTTTTTTTTGTTAGTCTTTTTTTTTGTAATTTATTTCTTTACCAATGATTTTGACTTTGTTCCAATCTGGATTATGACTTTGGTTAATATAGTGGTTCATTAGGTGGTTATTTTTATCCTTGTTTCAAAGTGCTCTTTCATGTTCTTTTATTCGTCTTATTAATTGTCTTTTTGTTTGACCTGTGTAAATGTGTTGACAATTGGCGCATGGAATTTGATATATTATGTTAGTGGTGTCCGATTTTTCTTTATTATTTTGGCAAATGTCTTTGAAATTAGAAATTGTGTTTCTGTTTTGATCTTTTGTTGTTTTTATATTGGTGGTTGTTATTAATGTTTTGGTTATGTTATTTGTTATTTTTGGTATGATTTTAATGTTTGGTATCTGTTCTAGTATTTTTTTCTGTTTATGAAAGGTTTTATTATTGTGTTTGTGTTGGATATCTTCTGTATATTGTTCTTATTGACTTGTGTTATTTCTTGTTGTGTTGGTGAATGCTTCTATATAAATTTTTATCAATTAGTTCTATTGTAACCTTATGTCGTTGATTTTAGGGTTTTACACAATGGGTGTCAATGCAACCTCAATCAGCTTGAGTGGACCACCCCCCCCCCCCCTTTCTTCTCTAAATCAGAATCCAATGCAATGAATTCCAAGACAGCTAGCTCAAATAAATTCAATATACAAAATCAAGGACATAGGTTAGGTTCTTTAAGAAAAATTGGCAGGTTGTGACTTATTTATTTCAATAAGGAAAGCAAGGTTTGGAATTAAATAAATGTTCTCTTTATTCAAAGATAAACAAACCAATGAGATACAAAATTAAATAAAGTCTTAAATGTAAATGAAAAGAAAGTAGATAGATCTTAACACGAAAGAAGAAAGTTAATATTAAAATTCCCAAGTACTTATATCTAAGATAACATGCAAAATTCAATAAATGTCAATAAATCAATTGCTCTGAGGAAAGAGATAGTTCTACTCAAAATTCTATTCTTAGAAAGTTCTCTCAAATCTATTTCTTTATCGTACCTTTGTCATGACACTCAACTAGATCAATATATCAAATTTCAGTTTTACTTACAATTACGTAGTTCAAACACCTGCAGACTTGTCAAGCACTTTTAATCCACTTCAATGCACAAAAACACTTCTGTGTTTAACAGGCCATAAATTATATCACTTAGCACTCTGAAGCACAAAAATACATCTGAAGAAAATCCGGATCAATTAGTGAGTGAGTCCACTGGAAGTCTCAAAGTGTCCCCACTAAGTTCAACAGAAGATCTCACAATATGCAGTTGTCTTCCTTTCTCAATGTCGGGTTTCTAATCATTCCTGTCGCTTGAAGAAAATCACGTTGTTCTGAAGAATATCTCGTTGCTCATTTACAATTGCTCTGAAGAATGTCGGGTTCCTATTTCCATATTTTGATTCTAATCATAACTGACGACTCTGAAGAATATCAATTGCATACTTGTTCCATTTCAATGTTACTTAGGGTACGTTTCTTACTCCTTGCAATCCATAAAAGATATGCATCTCAATAAAATAAAAGAATGAAGAACGAAGAACAAAACAAAAGGAATCTGGTTAACGTCAACCAGATTGACAAGGACATCCCTCTTTACTTGTAAATTTAGAATTTTCGGTTAAGTGTTTGAATCAGAAAGTCAAATTGGGGTTTTCGAGGAGATGCCACCCACACCAAGGGTTTTTCCATTTATATTTTGATGAGCCAGCTCACACCATAAATTGAATTAAATCAGCCTAGCTACTTGGCTAACTGTGGAAGTTGCACAGCAGCGTTTTTCGCAAATGCTATCTCTAATCAATTTCCATATTTTCTTTATTCCATACGAGAGGAGAAAGCGCGCAGCTTACCTCTACCAACTCTCAAACATGACTCATGAAGAAGTTTCAGTTTCTCCCTTATTTATAGCTTCGCCCGCATCCGGTCTCCTTCCCTCTCCACAACTCACAAGTTCAAAAGTGAATAAACCACAAAATTACTAACGATTCCAAATACTACATAAAATTCGTGTTACAAACAATTCATTAAAAAAAACAACATATCTACTTATTGGGGGATTCCAATGACCAGTATCAACAATACTTATTTAAACTCGAAAAGAACGTCTCTTCCTGTCATTGCTCCACCCCTCCTGTTATTTCACAATCGTGTGCCTTCCAATAATTATCCAAATTTATAATCTTACATTATCTCCACTTGATATGCCACTACGTCAAAAACACTTATGTTACCATATTCTCAAAAGGAAATTGAATAATACCTTTTATTATTCCTGTGATCAATTTCACTATAAAACAAATATATTACTTAACACGTGATAACGTCACACTATCGGATATTTATTTTTTGCTAGGCTTATTTTCAGAATTTTTAATATTTTGGGATATATTTAGGGGATGTGAGATTTTTTATTCTTTGTATATATTCTTTAATTTTATTAACTTTTTAGTGTGAAGGTTGTTGTGATAAAAAATGTGGTATGTTATTACCTTTAGTGTATTGGCCTACCACTCTCTAAGAGTGAAGGCCTTTGTTTTCGTTTCAGAAATTCAAATTTTTTTTTTTACTGAAATCGACTTAAAAACTCATGATTCGTGAAGATATGCTGAAATTTTGAATAAAAAATTTTCCGTCTGTACGTATGTAGGTATGTACATATGTGACCAATTTTGTGCAGCTAACTCCTCTGAAACGACAAATAGCCGAACCAAATAAAAATTATACATACTTAGAGGCTTCCTTAAATTGTGCCTAAGCGTATATTTTATGTCAATTGGGTATGCCTTTTTCGAGATATTAATTATTTTCTAAAAATAAAAAATGGCTGCAGCGTTCAAACGAGCGAGCCAAACTCAATAAACTCGACATGTACATACTCCTCTCATTAAGGCAAAATTTTTTTGTAAAAGACTTGTTTGGCTGTGATGAGCCGTTTTGGAGTTATTTACTATCTCCTCCCCCAAGACCCCCCCGCCGTCAATTTTTTTTTCATTTTTTTTTCATTTTTTTTAGAAATTCAGACAGTGGGGTTCTTAAACTATACATTGACCAATTTTTATGGAAATGGGCTAAGCCTTTTTAAAGAAATTAATTTTTTTTTTGAAAAAATGAAGAAATGGCAGAAACATTCAATTCAAAGCTCCAAAGACAATATAAACGGCGTGAAGAGCTTCCTCTTAATGAAAAATACACTTTTCTTTCTGACGTTTCCGAGATATTCAGTTGTCTCAAGATAAATGCCTCACTCTGTATATGCGACAGTTTGGGACACGGAATTCATATTTCCTTCTATATTCATAAACAATGAATTTGGATATTCGTGTAGCCTAATGTTCGTGATAGATTTTGTTTTGAGAAGGACTTGAAGCACCCAGGTAACAGAAGTGTGATATCTTAGCTTCATCGCTTTCATCAGCCCAGTGGGAAAGATTTCATGCTGTAAAATATTCAAAAATATGGTATTAAAAGTTATAAGAGAGCAGGCGTTTTTGCAATTTTTTGAAATGTAATTCTTTAACGAATGTGAACCTATACTGACAGACTGGTCTATCTATAGACGACGGATCGACGCTGATATCAATGATATTTGTATTGTTAAAGCTTTGTACAATTGTTTAGTGAGATCTGTAGTAGGAAGTATTTACTTTGGGTGGTCAGATTATTATGACCACCTGATGTTTGTAAGCAAATTAGCTATAATTTCGCGCTGAAGTTGTTAAAGAGCCGGACTAGTGTAAATAGGCAAGCAAGTTGTTTACCACGACATTGGAAGTGATTTGTTTCAGAAGATTATAGGTGAACGACGAAGATAATTGTTGCCGCTCGGAGCCATGGAGCTAATATCAGCAAAACGGCTGCATTCGTTAAATGTTGAAGAGCAGCTGCTGTTAAATTCTTACAGATTGGACTGTCTGCCGGAAAAATGGCTCTGAACGTGCCAGCTGTGGCCGTCAACGACTAGTCAATGTTCGGCCAGAAAGGAGAGTGGCATGACTGGTATAAGACAAAAGAAGGGCAACAGGGCATCAAATTACTGCAAATCTTTATCAAATGATGTCTGAACGCACTGTTCGTCATACACTGCATAGAATGGAATATGGGAACCGAAGGCCAGTTTGAACACCTTTGCTGTCTGCCGTTAACAACATAAAACGTCTCCAATTCGCACAGGAACACAAGGATTGGACAGTTGAGCATCGGAATAAAGTCATGTGGTCTGATGAACCACATTTCCAGTTGCATCATGCAGATAACAGAATGAGAATTTGACGGAAACTGCATGCATGAGTACAATCGTTCAAGCTCGTGGGGGCAGTCATGGTTTGGGGCATATTTTCCTGACATAATATGGGTCCTGTAATTTGTGAAGAAAAACGTCTGAATATCAGAACATACCTAAATATCTTTGTTGATCAAGTTCATGCAATCATGTTGATGGTATATCGCAATGGAGATGGCTTCTTCCAACCTGACAATGCGGCCTTCCACGCTACTCGTATTTTGCAGGAATAGTTTCAAGAACAAACAATTCCTGTGCGTTGTTTGCTGGAAAAAAAAATTTTGCTACTGCATGTATGCTTTAAACCCTAAGTTGATTAGACAATTGAAAATGATAGTAAGGCGAGATTGTTGCGATCGCCACGAATGACGAGGAACCTGGCTTAGGTGGCCCCCATAATGAACAAATCTCAATCCAATTGAGAATTTGTGGGAGAAAGCTGAAAGAGCAATCAGACAGGTTCCAAAACAACAAATTTCACACAACAGGACAGTGACTGTTATGTGAAACATCAGGCAAAGACTGTTATGACAGCCTACTGTATAAGAAGCAGTTAATAAGCTCTTATTCGTCTGCCAAGCACAACATTGGCCGACAGTCGAACCTCACTGATAGAGACTGAAAGGGTCTGAAGCGGATTGTGGCCAGAAAGCACAAGACAACAGCATTCTTAGTGTCAGATTCCTCACATCACCTTTCAACATCTCGTGGAGTAAATGCGAATCGCCGCAGTATTGACGGCAGGAGGTGGCCTAACGAAATACTGATGGGGTGGTCATAATAATGTGGCCACTCAGTGATATTCTTTCTAAAGTGTCGATATCTGAAATGTTGTTGTTCAGCGCGATAATGAAATATTCACCAACAGCTAGACCAGTCAGTGACAACATGGAGGTGGATACTAATATTGCAATTATGACAGTTAGCATTATCAATGTAGTTGCTACATTAAATTTATACGCTTTTTGCTTTATGAAGAAACATTTTAATTTAGATTTTAAATCCATCGAATCACCTATGACATTGGGTGGCAGTACTATAAATTTGATGTTTGCGCGGAATATTGGTTCTTGTCTGTTGCCATTTCTAACATACTCCTTTTATCATTGACCAGTGATTTGTAAGTTGGGAATGCAATATTTAAAGCAATCTAAAGGTATCTTTTAATATATCTATTGAATTATTATCTAAATATAATATTTATATTTAAACTAATTTGTCCTTCCCTATCTCTGCGTCTCCCCCCCCCCCCCTCCGTCCCACTGTGGAAAATTATGGTCTGTTTCGGACCAAAAATCGATAAAAAAATCGATAAATCTTACTAAAGAAAGAGTGTTAACAAAATTTTAAAAAAAATAAAAAAACTTCAAAATTGGTATTTATTTTATTTTTAACTAAAAATATTACTTTCAAAATGTATGAAAAAAACTTAATATAGCTTAGAAAACGACGAAAAATACATAAAATGCTTAGGCTGCTTACTAATCATAGAAGTATTTTGAATCGTTGGTTAATAACATTTTAAAGCATTTGTTTCTATGGAATATTGTATAGGTACTATATTTTCCCTGGGGGATCTTCATGTTCTGAAATCAGTTCGTTGGACTTTCAAAAGGTGCAGAGTATCTTTTATTCGGTTTTCTAATGATTTTAAATGAACATCAACAATTCAACAATTAAAATTCTTTCAAATTAACATCAACAATGATTTGAGTTAATTAGATATTTATTATTATTAAAAAAAAAACAATAAAAAAGGCAATCCTACATGCGTTGACAAATACGGTGCGCAACCTGTTTCTTAATGCTACCTTTTTTGAAACGCTTTTTACCTGTGTTAACGTGAACAAATACCCAAACAAAATATATTGTGCACATCTAGAGCACAGGAACTTTCCAACCGTATAAGTTTCATGCGTATTCGTGCACATTAACACAGGTAAAAGTCCATGACAAAAAATGTGTTGCCGTATTTGTATATAGATTATATTATATTATATTTAGTTTAATTTTTACCGCATTATATTGAAATCATATACCGTACTGATCGTACTGAAATGATTGACACAAATGCAATCACCGGGTAGAAATTAAATTATTCACAAAAACTGCATTTTACATGAATTAGACATACTCCTCATTCAAGTGTATGCACTTCAGCCATTTGCCTGGGAGTTTCCGGATGGCTGTGGCGAATCATTCCTTGAGTGTGTTGTACACCTTCTACGGATATCCTGCAATTCCCCTGTTTCGTGCCCACGTCAATTGTTATGCGCCTGTTCGCCTTAATCAAATTCGACATGGCGTCCACATTTGCTGCTGTAAGCGATGTGGAAGGACGTCCTGTGCTCGTATCTTTGGCTGCAGTTTCCTGTCTATTTTTGAACTTGGCCAACCAGCGGAACACAGTTCGCATTGACGGTGCTTTGTCTCCGCACCGGCACTAAAGGACGATGGATTTCACCTTTTGAAATCCCTTCTTACCACAAAAGCCATATTGTCCATCGCTAGTCGTGATAATCGCCTTCCATCTTTGCTGTCTACGCGTGCATTGACGACGACGTAAAGGCTGTGGTCAAAAACCCTCACCGGTGAGAGAATGATGACGTAATTTCTCACTGGGCTAACCGTCTTTTTCTCGGTGAGGACGGTTAGACTAACCGGTTAGGCATAGCAGCACTAACTCGCATTTCTGACCGCGTTAAAATGACGTCACAGTTTTCTCACCGGGATTTCTGACCGACCAAACGCTAACTCATCTCACCGGTGAGGGTTTTTGACCACAGCCAAAGAAAAATCGCCCACCTTAATCATTTAACTAGAGTTCCTATAAGTAAAACGAGTAATGACACACTGCCATTTTGGGGGTATATGGCAGCCATGTATAATGCTAACCTATGGGAAAAACTGCAAGTTTGATTGAATTTCTGTAAATACCAGGAAAAATAATTCTATTTCTAAAGTTTTATGGAAATTCATTACCAAATGAAAATTATTAAAATATAATTTATTTAGGTGCGAGATGGATTTCCTTCGAAAAATTCCATGAGAAAAACTGCTCTTTTTTGAACATCACTTTGCTCAGTTACATAATCAATAATTCCATACAAATGATTAGGCTGTATTTTTTTAATTTTTGAAAGCAATAGCTATTGCAAATTGTTAAATTTGCACTTCTTTTAAATATTTTCTTATTCGATTTTGGCTATCTAGAGACCACGTGAATTAACACTGTGTTAATTGAAATTTGAAGGAGGAGAATCTGTATATACCTGATTAAATTTGAAACTGGAATTGTTAGTTCCAGAGTATGGATGAAAATGATGATAATGAAAAGGGACAAACAAAAACATCTATGCCCTCGGCTGGATTCGAACCCGCGACTGCTGGCTTCGACCTGCGCCTTAACGCTCTCGGCCACAAGCCGACTTGTTAAATATTTTATTACAAATATATTTTATAAATTCAATTCAACTAAAGATAAGAACTTGTAAAGTGATAAAGGAAGTGAGAAATCTGATATTTTTAATATCATCGTTTTTACCGTTTTAACATCATAAAAATTCATTCTTTACGACGTTCGTGAATACCTGTAAATACTGAGAGCATCCATTTTGTGGGTTGTCACGTGGTTTGATAAACGGCTGTAATTGGCTGAATTCGCTTTTCATAGGAAAGAATGGAGTGTCATTACTCGTTTTACTTACAGGGACTCTAATTTAACCAACTGGTAGCGCCATCTGTGTGTTTCGCATATCTCCAGACCCCTGCTATAGAGATTGTTGGGTGTTTTCCTGTCGTGTGGAGTTCGTTTACGACGTGAGAGCGCTTGTATCAATCATTTCTGTACGATCTAAATACACTGCCCTGACAAAAGTATTCGCACACCCCTATATCGTGATGTTCGTGCAGTCTCACCTTGTAGGATGCACGCGACAGTATGCATATTAAAGACAACTCATCAGGTGGCACTGCAATGACAAAGGCCATTCACCATGGCAAAGGCCGAGAATTATCCGATTTTGAGAGAGGAATGATTGTGGGGTGCCGCATTAGCGAGAAGTCGCTTGGCAAAATCTGCGATTTGACTGGGCCACCTGTGCACGATGTTGTGCACAAATAAGAACAGACATACGAACAACTTTCCGGGCGACGTCCACTCCTATCGCCGAGAGAAAAACGTGTTCTGTTTCGGATGGTAGTTGGGCATGGCAAAGACACCCTGCGGGACATCACTGCTGCCTTTATAGGGGACCCAGACACCTACCCGCCAGCCGCAGCCCTTGGCCCATCAGTGCGCTCGGTGCAACGTGCCCTCCACGATATTGGCTTCTGTGGGAGAGTCGGAATAAGGAAGCCATTCGTCTTAATGGTGAATGCTGTTCGTCGTCTACGATTATGTGCGGAGCAACGTCAGTAGACTAGTGAGGAATGGGCAAAGGTCGAGTGTGAGTCTGGAGACGGCCAAACGAGAAATACCATCCAGAGTGTCTCATTCTCAAAGTGAAGGACTCTGGCAATGGGTTCCTGATGTGGGCCACGTTCTGTGCAGCAGGCGTAGGACCTTTCACCCGTGTCGACATGCGATTGAATGCCCCAGGGTACTAAGAGATGTCGGAAAACCACCTTCCTGGAGGTAGTGGTGTTCTGTGGCACCTCATCGTACTGCTTCTTCCAGCAGGACAATCCTCCATGTCACGCCTTTCTTTCAACACAGGAATGGTTTGCCCGTGCGGACATCAGGTTATTGCCCTGGCCTGCGCAATCGAAGCACTTCAGACATGAACCCAATCGAAGCAATGTGGGATGTTTGGAGAACCGTGTACGGATGTACATGCCCTCAGTCACAAGTCGTTATCAGTTGCCACGACAGTTTGACGACCGAATGGCACCGCATCACACCAGCGGAGTGTAAGCAGCTTATGGACAATCCTGCTCGTCGTATTACAGCAGTGATTGCACCAAAGGGTGGCCCAACGCGTAATTAACGACAGCATTTCCGTAGAGGGCACGTGGAGCGGGGTGTCCGGATACCTTTGGCAGGGTAGTGTTAATGGAAACCGCCTTATATAGGCAGTTTTGCGACGCAATTTAACAAATTAAGTCATGTAGGCACGCGACTGTTCATACTATCGATGAGATGCTTGTGCCATCTGTTGAAATGTTGCAGATTTCTAAATTTACAGGTAAATTCTTTGATAAATGAAACCTAAAAATTGCATTGTACGTGCATAAAGACAAAAAACAGGGGAAATCTCCATTATTAGGACCGTTACGTACTTATGTTTTCACATTGTGCTTCCCTCCGTCTGTCTGTTGGTGCTCTAGCTTTCGAACGCTTCCGAATTTTCGACTTCCGTTTTCGCCATTCGACAACTTAGGAAAATCGGAAGACTGAGTTCGTTGGTGGAAAAAATCGGTGAACTACTTCCGGTTCAAAAGGTCACAAATAATATAGGAGACCACGTTTTTCACTGTATAATTCCATGTATAAATGACCTGTGCACTGCCAAATGCTGTTCTCTCTTTGGCATTCCTTACTTAAAGCAGAGAAAAGGCTTGTGAATTAAGTGAAAACACGTGATGGTTTTCCTTGATGGTCAGAATCAGTCAGAACTGGTTCAAGGGTATGCGGTTTAGTGGTACTATTATGGTCCACTGGAAACTTTCAATGCTAAGATATGGAATGTATTATATCAAACAGCTTAAAATAACATGTCATGATTGAATATTAAAGGTAAAATTAATGATAGTCGAAATAGGTTTAATGGTATGTGGTTTCGTGGAACCATTATGGTTCAGTGGAAACTTTTCAAAGCTCAGATTTGGCATGTAATATATCAAACAACTTGGAATGACGTCTCATGAATGAATATAACATAAAATTAATTATTTTCGAAATTGTCTCAAACGCACCTGGTTTAATGGAACCATTATGGTTCATTTTAGACTTGCAATGCTAACATACTGCATGCAATATATCAAACAACTTGGAATGAGGTGGCATGAATGAATATAACGTAAACTTAATGATAGTCGAAATTGGTGCAAAGGCAACTGGTTTAGTGGAACCATTATGATTCATTGGAACTTTCAATGCTAAAATATGACATGTAATATATCAAACGACTTGGAATGATTTGCCATGAATGAATATAACGTTAAATTAATGATAGTCGAAATTGGTTTCAAGGAACTTTCAATGCTAAAATATGGCATGTAATATATCAAACAACTTGGAATGATGTGTCATGAATGAATATGACGTAAAATTAATGATAGTCGAAATTGGTTCCAAGGCACCTGGTTTAGTGGACCCAGTATGGTTCACTGGAACTTTCAATGCTAAAATATGGCATGTAATGAATCAAACGACTTGGAATGAGGTGTCATGAAAGAACATAACGTAAAATTAATGATAGTCGAAATTGGTTCCATGATTCATGTTTTAATGATACCATTATGAAACCATTGGCAACTTTCGAAGATAAAATATGGCATGTAATTACTTATACCTTATATCATCAATAGTTAGTTTGCGTTAGGCAAATTTTAGCAATAGCTAGTAGCTAATCAGTCCTTCAATGGTACTTGCTTACGTAGAAAAGCTTTGGCAATAGTTTATGAAGAAAGAATTGACCCTTACACAGAACGCTTCAACAATTAACCTAATTTCATTAAATAGGAATGCTTCCAAATTAAAGGATTCATATGTGTTCTAATCTATAGAAAATTCGGACATGGATCGGAACATTACTTACTACTGATGCCAGAAATTAATAATACCCCGTTTCCAGTCCGTATCTGATTGGTTGATCGAGTGTTTTTCATTTAGGCATGCGCCAGTTTCCTTTTTCGTTCGTGCCGGGCAGTCTAATTCTGTTGCTTATCTGCGGTCATTGTTTAATCATTTAACTTTTCAGGTAGTTTTATTCAGTTGAATTATAGATTTCCCTTTAGAAGTACGCCTTGCTTAGCAACAGACGCTTCCTTAGCAACCTCATCTAATTCTTAACAACGAAAGGCTTTTTTCAAATCAAATGCTTTCTTTTTCGTTCTTGAATGCTTTAAAATCCTATCGGTCCTGGGCATTTCGGTTGCCTGACTTGTTTGACATAAAATTGTAATAGAAACATTCATGCCAGAAGATGACTGCTTATATTTAGTCCTCTTGCTGCGTAATGCGGATATTTGCACACAAAAGTTCATTACTTGCGGAAATCTGATTCATCCCACACGGTTGAAAACATTGTTATGCTGCCAAAAGTTGATACTTTCATCCTCTCAGGAATGAAAATGAAATTTAATTAATCAGTGGAAGGACTAATCTAATTAAACTGTTCATAGTAATACAGAAATCATGTTATAAAAGTTTCATTACAGGCGGACTGTCGTAAATTTTGTTCTGCCTTAAATGGAAACCGCTTTGTGGTAATACCGCATTATAGGAGGCTTGACTGTATTAAAATTTGCTTCTTTGCCTGCTAGACGGAATTGTTAAAAAGAAGCAGGACAACGACTACACGAAATACTAACTTGACTCTTCAGGAAAGACTAGGAGCAATTTTATTCTTTATCTTTGTGCTTTTTCATGTTGGCCTCAGACATTCTACAGTAAAGGGTGTCTACAATCCTCCAGAAGGTGTGCTTTAGTCTACATATATCAATTATTTTTGTGAAAGCTGGTTGAATAAATAGTCATTTACGGGTCTGGATTTCATTACCTAAACTTAATATACCATAACAGATTATATATAATTACCGTTTTATCAATAATATTTTTTACCATTCCAATGTGAAACGAAACAAGCTTCTTACAACGGAAGTTTTTAAGATCCACACCTTTAGATTCTTCGCTTACATCAATATACAATAAAGACATTTACTTAATAAACAGTTACTAAAATTACACTGTAACTGTTTAATTGTATAAAAAGGTAAACACGAGACTTTAATATTTTAAAAGATTTAACGTAACTCTTATTGATTTCAATATTTAACGTAAAAATCCCCATTTTAGCAGTCAGCAATTGACACAGTATTAAAAACCCTGAAAACAGCTGCCGCTTCGGAAAGAATCCATCGGAAACTGCAGATGTATTCAGGTTTTCACCACTGTGTCCCAATTTTAATTATTCCAGAGCTTTTGTGTTTCATCCGTCTTTGCTTCTACATCTGCCATTACAGCAGCCAGTCTTATATTAATTTGAAATATTGATGCACTTATATTTTTGGAGACAAAGAAGACAAATGAGAATTAAAATTGGATCTATAAAAATTACCATTTTCTGCAGCATGATTTGACATTATATTCTTCTCAAGCGAAGAGCTATCCGGGAAACAATATTGCAAGAATAAATTGAAGGAAACTGAAAAGTCAAATAATCTAAATGATTTTATCAGAATGAATATTGAAAATTGTTGTATTTGCGCTCCATGATATCTTATTCCTAGATCTATAGTTACAAAAATAATACAAATTTTTAGTCAAACTATATGTAACGATATTTTTCCTACAATTTTTTTTGCTCGTCATTCTCTAGGTATTTCAGACATTGTCAAGTCAACGCTGGGTAAAATAAAACCTCGGCCTTTGTTTCTTTATAACGTGATGTAGCAAAAAATAAAAAAAAAGGAACAAGACTTATCACACGTTCACTGACTGCTTCTTTTTTTTTGTCTGACTCGATTATTTCGCCGTAATTCTTTTCGTATCTGTCGTCTCCTTTTTCCTCATCAATCCATTATTTCTTTGTTGCGCGGAGAAAGAGTGATAAGCTGACTTAGTCTCCACGAAACCTTTCGTTCACCCCAACATCACATATTATCTCCACCAAATGCACACCTTACTTTTGGAATATAATTGGCAGATGTCGATAGGAATGTGAACACCAGCGAAAATTTTTCATGGCATTTTTTGTCTTTTTCCCCATAATATTTATGTTTAAATTTGTACTAAGAATTCGATTTATATATTGTTAATGACAACGCTGAAGAATTGTGGAGAAGAATAAATATGTTTTTAGTTTTCATTTTTATCAAATAAGGTAAAGCTAAGGTGATTAAGATAATATGAAGGGATTCATAAGTTAAAGAAGAAATTAAGGTAAAAAAGGAAAGGAAACTCTAATGTTTTACGATTTACTCTGAAATAAAAATGGCATAGGCTAAATGAACAGTTATAAACATAGAACTGTATTTAAGTAAACAGCCAGTGGCGCACCCAGACGGACCTTACCCCTCCAAAACTGAAATGAAAACAACTCTAGCATATCAGAGCGAGTCACTATATAAGGTGTTCATAGCTTATAATTTTAATATAACTTTATAACGCTCTATATGAATAAGAAAAGTCACGATAGTATTAAGGAGAAAAGATGGCCACATTCTTAATTTTGTATATTCAAATGAAATCAAGCCTAGGACAAACTAAAACGGTTTGGGTCTATTGCTTCTAATAATTTTTCAATCGAAAAATGGAAGGAACAATTCTGCGACCTGGATTCGAACCAGGAACCTCGACTATCATGGCCGACGCCTCTACCAATTGGGCTATCGCAGACACCACGGACAGCCAAGCTGTCAAAGGTGTCTTAAAGACAACCAAGTTGTCATGGTTGAAAGCCCAATGGGAGGCGGGCTCCTGGCTCTCAGATCGAGAATTTCTCCTATCCAAACCATCAGAAAGTTTGATGAACTCACAGATGAACATGGGTTGATACCATATGGTACCATTGGAACTTGCAATGCAAAGATATGGCATGTAATATATCAAACAACTCGTAGCAACGTGTCATGAGTGAATATAACGAAAAAATAATGATAGAGGGAATTGGTTTTGCAGCACGTGCCCTAATGGTACAATATAATATTGTTAGAACTTTCAATGTTAAGATATGACGTATAATATATCAACCGACTCCTTACGAGCATAGCTTATTTGTATGAAGAGCATAATGCCGTTAGGATTAATGGTATCTAAAGCTCATTATTGTTATACATATTGCTAATTAATAGTAGTTAATCGCTTGCTTCAATATTAGATGTTAACGTAGAAACACTTCAGTAATATGAAAAAATAATAGATGCTTACACATAACGCTTCAGCAATTGAGGCTCATTTCGTTTAACATTATGTGGGAATTCTTATAAATTAAATAACATTTATTTTTTTTAATGTATCAGGAATAACTTCACTCTCCATTTACCTTTCAGTTCTTCAAGTTTATTCGTTTAAATTCTCTCATTAGCTTACTTAAATAGTAATTTACAATTTAGTTTTCATATTTATTTATTCTCTATAAAGTGTTTTAAAATATTGGTTAATTCTATATATCAATGTACGATGCTATAACACGAAAATGTGCTCCCTTTTACCGCTTTGGCGGTAAAATCATTCTTGTTTTTATTGTTGTTTTTTTTTAGAATTGACTTTTATCAAACTTAATAATTTTAAACAATAAAGTATTTTTACGTAAAAGAGAAATTTGTGTTGTAAAAAATTCGTTAATTTAATTTCGAAAATTAAAGAAAAAACAGAACAAAAAACAATTCATTCACAATTGCCTTTCCCCCCGCTAGTGTTTTTAAATTATCTTTGAAATTAAACTCTGGTTAAAAAATGAGAAATATTTTTATTTTGATTTACTCGTTTCTCATTTATTTTGTTTGTGATCATGAGAAAAAGTGTGCAAGCTGTTTACTTTCATCTAATGAAATCGTATCTTTTGTTTAAGGTTCCAATCAGCATTCAGAAGTTTTTTTTTCTGAAGAAAAACTGTCTTTTTTGCAATAGGAAATTAAATACCAGTTCATGTCTGCAATTTTCCTGCCTCCTCCCCCACCTCCAATCTTTAATTAATTTCACACCTCCTCAGACATCTTATGGGTTTATTAACGAATGAAGATGGCGGTGAAGGGAAGATTGAGGGGGGAAAAGAGAAATAATCGAAAAACTTTTAACAAGTCAGAAACATCTGTTCCGTTTCAGATAAATTATCGTTTTTGTTTTTTTAAATTGAAGTTATTTCTTAATATTTTTTCGTGGATAGTGTTTATATTATTTCGATGTTGAGAAAAGACGAAATACTGTTCTTTCATTTTGATTCTTCTGAACGATAGACTGATCTTTTTTGTCTATTACTTTTCGAAAACATCGAAAACATGTAGAGTAAAAAAATAAATAAAAAAATAAAATAAAAAAAAAATAAATAAAGCAAAAGATAGAGAGATAAAGCATAACGCGTCCTAATGCTTATCGCTCTCGTCTCCTCAAAGAACAAAAATACGGTTGCTGTCATATGAAAAAAGCTGATTGATGGATAAAATCGATTAATATTCTCTCTCCTTTAGATCCTGCCTGGTTAATGATTCGAAAGGAAAACATACATCTTGTTTTCTTTGTTTACTTAAGGGAAAATAAACAAACAAAAAATCCTGAATGAAAAATGTATTTAGTGGAAAACAACTTATGAATATCCTGAAAGTTAAAATAATACGGTTAAGTGAGAATTGCTGCAAAATTTTCAAAGCATCGAGCTTCTACATACCACCTCATTGCGTGAGGGTAGTTAACTTACGATTATTTCCAAAAACCGTACTTTAAATCAGAAATCAGACATCAAACAGACGATAATAATAAATTAACTAAAGAAAGTTCTTCAGAGAAATCATAATAAATAGATAGATAAGGGAAGAAAAAAATTCCGCGACCTGGGCTCGAACTACGGATCATGCCTATCGCTAGTACTGCACTGGTGTTTACTCCAATTTCAAATTGTTGATAAGGATAATGCAAAATGAAATTACACATTTTTATGAAATTTTTATTTTATTCATTTGATGCAGAAATAATCCGACTAAAGATTTGAATTAGATAAGCACATTAAGGCTTATGAAATTTCAGCTTCATTCAGGCAGACTTAATATTTTTTGTTCTTGTCGAAATGAATTGAGTGAAATTCCTAATAAATAAACGAAAAAAAGTTTTATATTACAGAAAATCTCTTTCTGCAATGAATAGAAACTTGCAGGAAGTTCCTATTCATCAGTGCCACCTCGCTTATGCTCTTGGTTTTACAGTGAATATGCTGTAGGCCTACTACTTGGTTTGAGTACTGTTTTTATAGTACAGGGTGTTGTAGATAACTTCAGGGCAATATAATGGAAGCCTAC
>JAHWFO010097618.1:381376-414253 GCA_023313115.1 Rhysida immarginata
TGACATCACTGGCGTCGTTATGTCGGCGTATTTACGCGGCGTTTTACGCCAGTGTGACCCAAGCCTTACTGTGAAGTGCAATAGTAAGCCAAGCGTATTTCTGACATTAAGTCAAGTAATTGCAGGCGTTAGTTGTAAGAGTTGACTAAGGATATTAAACTCAATTAAAGTTTGTTTATTTTTGGTGTATTTCATCAGGTTCTCGTGCAGCTTCACTTCTCCCCATCAACAAACTGCTTATTCGGGTTCCGGTAATCCTCCCGCCAAAAAGATTGCGCGACGGGTTCGACGTTGCAGAATAGTTGCTGATGTCTAGTGCTTCATGAAAAGTAAGAGACTACTTAGCTTCCTGATGAAGGCTGGAAAACATTTGTGCATTAATTCACGTAGTGTTTTACTAACTTTGTTAATTATTCAGATTGAATTACTTGTGTTATTCGCTTTCCAATTTAGTTCTAAATCACCCCGAAGGAGGGGATTAATGAATTCCATTTGTAAAATCATTCATTTAGTTAATCGACAATTAAAATTATGAATTTCAACTGCACATCTTTGCTGCTTTATTTATCACTCTCCACAAATTCCCTCAGGTACGTTACAGAGGGGGAGGGCGGCTTTCTAGCAGAGCACCAAACGACTTAAGCGGCAGTTAGTTGTATTATTCAGATTTTTTCCCTGTTTTTTTTATCGTCTCGGTGCGTTGAGTTAAAAAAAATAATAAAAGCGCTTCCACAAAGTTGAAAGTTGCAGTTCTAATGGCTAATTGTTGATTGTGATGTGTAATTTTTTTTTGTTGTCTACTCCCCTCAAAGGTTGGAGTGTCTGTTGGATATCACAGTCCCCGTTTGGTCTGGTCAGCTCGAATTTGGATAGATGGACGTAATCCAGTGTGAGGGGTAGGGCGGCTAGTGTTAACGGAAGAAAACTGTGAGTGTTCTTGGTTTAAGAATTAGAGTTTAAGCAGTTAGACAATCAGGCAGATCTTAGGTAAAGATGGGGAAAGGCAAAGATCAAAAGGCTTTTAAGGAGTGTCTAGAAAGGTTAAGGTTTAGAGAAGAGAATGGAAAGTCCATCGAAGTTTTTAATGAGAATGCTATAAAGATCTTCGATAATATAGAAGGATGGACAGAAGCCCACAAAATAGAGGTGTATGCTAACATGTTCGATTCGGTGAATAAACCAAAGCCAAAGGCAAGCATGGTAGTTAACTGGGACCAAGCAAAGTCGTTAGTAGAAGAGCTAATGGCCGGGAGTAAGACTAGTAAAGATAGTAATTTAGTAGGGCTTAAGTTTAGAAATGAAAAGGCGCTTAGATTAGATGATCATTGTTGGGCTAATATAAAGCTAAAAGAAGAAAACGTTGATGTTAAAGTTACGCGGTATTTACAGAATCAGAGTAAGAGGAAAAAGCGTAAAAAGAAGAATAAATCAGTAGCGCATATAATAGAAGTTAAGGGTAATGATAGAGTTAACGATAAAATGGAGAGAAGTAATGAGCGGGTGTCGTTAGGAAATTATAAGCTGGTAACCATTAAAAATGGAGTTGAAGTTAATTTAGTTGAATGCCCTAATATGGAAGAGGAGATAGGTTCCGAAGTTAGTTTGTTAGAGAAAGCCGACTCAGACGAGAGAATAGATTCAGAGATTAAGTCAGAGAAAGAGGTCTTTTCGGAGGAAATTAAGCGACTTAAGAATATAATTAAAGATAGTGGGTTAAGAATTGTGTATAAAATGTCAGTAGCATTGAGCGTTGCAGCTGCCATGGATATGATGGATGAGTGCACGCTTAGAAACTGTCTGGCTGAGCCGTAGCATCAATACCAATAAGGCAATGTAGCAGCGGACAATTTTCTTCTAAATTGAAAGAAATCATAGGTGAAGTAAAGCAAAAGAAAATTAGAAGGATAGCTGTATATAATAGCCAGGAAGTGATAAAGCTACGGAAGTTGGTAATGTCGGGAGAGCAAGGCAAGTTCTAATGCTGAAAGATTGCTACGCATCCCTATTAAAAGAATTTCATGTGATATTAGGGCAAGTGATGAACAATTATATTCGATAGAAGAAGGTAAGAATGTATACATGAGTGGGGAAGTTCTTAAAGTTCACTCAGGTTAGGGTAAGTGGGAGTCAGTTAACCCGTTTAGAGGAGGAGTTCAAAAGAATATAGGGGAGGACTCAAGGTTACGAGAAAATGAGTGTAATAGGAAAAATGAATTTACGGAAGTAATAAGTAAGAGCTTAATTCCGCTTGAGGCTGGAAGGTATGAGGCCAGCGAGTTTAGTCTGATTCAAGAGGATAATTTGGTAATAAAGAAAGCGATAAAACCTAAGTCAAAGTTTATTGACAGAGCCTTAAGCCAAGAGGTGTTGGATGACCATACTAGGTACAGGACAAGGTCACAGGGGCATCAGCATGAGGAAACGCAGGACTGCTTTCAAGTTTTAATAAATTTAAAAGGCCTATTAAAAATACAAGAAACATTAATAGGTGGTTTAGTGCAGTCCATCAAGGAACAGAACGAAGCAATTAATAATGTAGTAAAAGTATTGAACCAAATTCAAGAAAGAATAATCAGGCTAGAGGCTAATGTAGGGGGGGGGGAGCTAAACAGGGAATGAGTGGTAAAGAATGTTTACTTGAAGACGCTGATAAAGTTTAAGAGAAAACAGCCAAGAAACTGTGGACACAATAATCAAACTAACGACGACGGGAAACCACAAATCCACAATAATCATTTTATCATATGACTCACTGATGAAGAAAGCATAGCTTTCGAAATGTACATCTGAGGCATTATTAAATGATTATTGTGGATTTGTGGTTTCCCGTCGTCGTTAGTTTGGCTGATAAAGTTTTTAAGCAAAAATAGGTCGGTAATGGTAAAGGTTATAAGCAAGAATATAGGAGAAGAGTATTTTATTCGCGAAATTATCGGTACTATGGTCAAAGTAGTAGCCAGCAACGGATGTTTAATAATAGCGGAAAGAAGGAAGTTTGTTTACTCAAGCCTCTAATTAACAGGCAGAAAAAGAAATCCCCAGGTTCCAATTTTGACAAAAATTCAAGGATGAGTATAGGGTGCAGGCTGCCCTGGGTGTAAAGGGGAAGAACTTAATCAAGAATGAAGTTATTAGTTAAGTGGATAGGGTATTCAGACTCAACCTGGGAATCGTAGGGCAACCTGTACAGATATCAAGGTTTGATTGCGAAGTGCTTTGAAAAGCAAAGAGATCAGGGAACAAAGATAAGAAGAAGTGGGGGTGCATCACAAATCCCCAGTTCGTGTGAACAGGCCCCAGGGATTGTGTCAAAAAAATTTGGAATGAATTAGTTTAAGCTCCATCCAAATTCCAGTTCGTAAAGGAGAAGGTAAACAAACGAGAGATAGGAAAGGCAAGCAGACGACAAAATATAAGAGAAGTCGAGAGGAGAGAGCGCCAGGCGTCTTTAACGAAAGGCACAGGGAAGCCAGAGAGAGAAGGCAGGAGATTGGCAGAGTAGCACTGGTTAAAGGAGAGGCGGGCAAGGAGCGAATGGAAATGCGCGAAAGGCCCAGGAAGAGGTGTAGGAAGAAAGAGAGAGAGAGAGAGAAAGGTAGAGCAGGTTTGGATTCGAATGAGGAAGGAAGGAAAAACGGAGCGGTCGTGTCCAGGCTACCTTTCTAGGGACCCGGAGTCAAGAGGTGCTTCCAAGCGGGCACGAAAGCAGGTTAGGCCTAATAATGCTTACCGTGGTAGAGCATCCGCGAGTAATCCTCGCTGCCGCGTGTTTCGCAGGAAACGAGAAGCGTTCACCTGCCGGGAACCACAAGGGGAGGGTCAGCTGCGGGCACGAGATTTTGTCCGCGGTAATGGTAGTTTGACCTACGATAAATCGGCGTTAGATTTAAATGCCGAGCTTCCTACACTGTCATTAATTGCAGCGTCGGAAGAGTGCAATAATTCGGAAACGAATTCGAAGACGCTAGCTGACGGGCAGACGTCTCTTTCATTGGCTGACGGAATTTTGCATAGTAGGAGCCCTGGCCCAAACAAATGGACGAATTCAACAGAGACGAGGCTTATCCAGGAAGGAGTTATTGCCAAGCATTTGGTGCATGCTTCGGAGGCCTATTCAAAAGTTTTAGTTTCACAGAGTAATAGTAGCGTAAACGCGCATATCACCGGTGAGTAGTGGGTAGCGCGTTGCGAAGCTCTTAGGCTAGGGTCACACTGGCGTAAAACGCCGCGTAAATACGCCGACGTAACGACGCCAGTGATGTCACTTCCGGTAAATAGCATGGTGCCGCGCTTGTCGACGTCGTTACGTCGGCGTATTTACGTGACGTTTTACGCCAGTGTGACCCAAGCCTTACTGTGAAGTGCAATAGTAAGCAAAGCGTATTTCTGACATTAAGTCAAGTAATTGTAGGCGTTAGTTGTAAGAGTTGGCTAAGGATTTTGAACTCAATTAACATTTGTTAATTTTATATTGCATTAGGTTCTCGTACATTTCTCCCCATCAACAAACTACTTATTCGGGTTCCGGTAATCCTCCCGCCAAAAGGATTGCGCGACGGGTTTGCTGTTGCAGAATAGTTGCTAATGTCTAGTGCTTCATGAAAATTAAGAGACTACATTGCTACCAGATGAAGGCTGGAAAATATTTGTGCATTAATTCACGTAGTGTTTTATTTACTTTGTTAATTATTCAGATTGAATTACTTGTGTTATTCGATTTGCAATTTAGTTCTAAATCACCCCGAAGGAGGGGATTAATGAATTCCATTTGTAAAAGCATTCATTTAGTTAATTGACAATTAAAATGTTGAACTTTCAACTGCAAATCTTTGCTGCTTTATTTATCACCCTCCACAAATTCCCGATTACGTGAAAATATTGAAGTTACGCCAGCAATAGGAATAAGTGAGATTATTTCAAATTCTTCTTCAAATAATTTTGTGGAATTGGATGCTCTTGGGTTTCGTAACGGGCATCGAGGAGAACCAAAGGAAAGAAGACAACAGTATGCTTCTAGGGTGTTGTACAATTCTATGGTGAAGAGAAGGAACGTAACTGACGACTCTACGCCTTTTTGTCGCAACTCAACTAAAACCGACGGAACTTTCTCCGGCCAGCAGGACTGATATCCCAGCAAGGTTTTAGATATAGCCAGTTCTTTTATTCATCGGAATAGGAAAAAGCCCGCCCCCGAGGGCACTTTTGCACTCTTTAACCAGGCAAGTTATATGCCCTAATTAAACACTAACTTTGTCAATTCTTTTCGACATAATAGAAAATCAGTAGAACGAGGAGCAGTGAACCAGGACCGAGGGCAATCATCGCATGCTGAATTTTCTTACAGGTCAGTATCCTACAATTTAACTCGTTGCTGGTTACCAAAATCCTACAGCGGACAACTGCTCAGTAGTTCATGATTTGTCTCGGCTACAGCATGCGCTTGACTACAGCAACCAAAGCATCAATGGACTGACGATCTCAGGAGGCACAAGTGGAACCAAGAGGGAACAGAGCTCAAATTTCCCCAAATTCACTTCACTCCGGGAGGAGTCATCTCTGCCTCAACTCGCCCCGTATGGTTCGCAAGTGGGAAGGACCACAACCAGATTCACATCGTGGTATCCCACCCCACTTGGCTAGGCTCTTCGTTGGGTGTGGTATGTCTGGTGATAAATTTAATAAGATTCAAAATTTTTAACTCTAAGCATCTGAGTTTAATGTTGCTTCTTATTTCTTTACTCTTGGTCAGCTCATACTTAGCGTCGATTGAATTAATTCATTTCTAATATCTATATTTTCATTGTATCAGGTTTTACTCTGATCGAGACTTACATGTATAGGTTGCCGCCTTCCGAGATAGCGGTGCCAAATTTTCCCTGAGCGGTTCGTCGCCATTATTGAAGAGTCGTACTTACCATTTCGCCAGCGTCGTTCTTCACGCCGAAGAACTGTAATTAGCCAGGCGCACTCTGCAGCATAATTTATTATTCTGATTCCAGTTAATCATGACAATTGTCTTTTTAAATTGTATCTAAAAATTATTGTACTATCAAGTAAATACGTTATTTTTATAAATATGAGTCAACCTCTTTCCCATCTCTGTTCACGACTTAGCACCTCTGGGTATTTATGTGAATTAATTATCGTACGTGACATCCCGTCAACTTTTTATCCACTTTCATGCCCCCCTTTTAATCTCCTATTTACAGAGTGGTCGAGTTAAGTGAAGACCGTGTAAAATCTCGAGAACTATGCATCGGTTAAAAAAAAAAAATTTGGAATGAAATTTGTTCGTCCCTAAAAAAATGGGGGGGGGTCCTTTTTAA
This sequence comes from Rhysida immarginata, assembly GCA_023313115.1. NCBI lineage: Eukaryota > Metazoa > Arthropoda > Chilopoda > Scolopendromorpha > Scolopendridae > Rhysida > Rhysida immarginata. The sequence continues at coordinate 387,703 of JAHWFO010097618.1, forward strand.
TATTTCTTTGTAACCCGCACCTACTCCTAGGGGGTGTGGGGTCATTTCTAGTATCATTGAATAGGATCCTTCGAAACGAACAAATTTTGTTCCAAACTTTTTTTGATCCGATGCGTAGTTTTCGAGATATTCCAGTGTCTTCACTTAAATCGACCACCCTCCATAGTAGCACAATTTTCGCTTACTGCATTAAATTTGAAAGTTCCACAAGCTGCTTTTTATATTTCACAAAAAAAATTATTTTGCAAGTGTCTTTTTAATTCAACATATTTTATTTCACAACTTGTATTTTTTATTTAAAAAAATACATTTTAGCATTCGCAATAACCTGTAACAGTTCATTTCTTACTTCTCTCTAACAAGTGTATCCATGAAATGCACGGCGTGAAGCATTAGAGCGTCGAGAAATTGAGCATTGAGCGAACCCCCCCCCCCAAACTCACTCATCACTCATACTCAATTGTTCGCAAAAGAGGAGCGACCGCTCATGCTAAATCTTTGAAGCACGCATTCTGAATTAGAGGACGTTCTTACTTACGCTCATGCTCTTGCTCATGCTCTTGCTCACACACGAACAATTGCTCTTGCTTACGCTTAGAGCAACAGTGTGAGCATTAGCGCGCATTCTGAATACGGCATTTGCACTTAACGGTAATTTTGAGTGAGAGCAAGAGCATGGGCGCTCATTCTGAATAGGGGCCCCAAAATATTTTATCCCCACTGTTAACCTCTTTTTTATTCTCAACGTATATTGCCACTTTTCAGTTTCTACTTTTTAACCCCACATTTTATGACTACTTTTATCTTCCACTATTACACTTATATTTTATCCCTTCGCTTTTTATTCTTACATTTATCTACTGCTTTTATCTTTTTTTTTAACTCTCAATTTTTATTCTTCACATTTAATGAAATTGGCCACTTAAAAGTGGAATAAAAGTAGGGGATAAAGTGTGGTATAAAAAAGGGGGCTCAAAGAAGAGGATAAAAAGTGGAGATAGGATTTGGGATTTAAAAAAGGGTTAAAAAGTATCCCTCCAGCCGCGTTCTTTATTCGCAAGACGCACTTTTAATTAAACAATACGTATTTTTAATTTGAAAAATCCAATAAAGGATTCGCAAGAAGCTGTATTTCACCTATATTTGCAGGTAAATTTATATTTCTTTAGTAGCATTTTACATTTTGCAAAATAAATTTTAGTTCTGTAAAATATACTTTTATTTCCGCAAAATACCATTTTGCTTCGACGAAATTCATTTTTAATCCTGCCAATTCATTTTTTATTTTGAAAAATGCATTTTAACATTCGCAAAATAGTAAATTATCGTACAAAATAATTCATTATTACATGCTTCTAAACATGAAGTTTGATGAAAGTTCAGGACACTTATTACTAGCAGATGAACTGTTATCATGGAATCTATTGTGTGTATCAGATACTTTTGCCAGGATTGCTTTTCAAGAGCGATTGCTCTTCGCTCCATGCCTTTGCTCATGCTGCTAATCAACGCTCAAAGGATTCAACAATGGTCTTGAGCAAGAGCAAGAGTATGAGCATTAGTAAGCATATTGAATAAGCACAGGAGCAGATGATCTTACTATTTGCTCTTGCTTACACTCATGCAAGTAAGAGCAAGAGTGTGAGGAAGAGCGCTTATTCTGAATATGGGCATCAGTTGACTGTCACTCCTAGAGCACGTGCAATTGACTTCAACGGGTCCACGAAAAACCCTGAAAAGTTGATACAGCTATGACCTTGATGATGATATTGTCGAAAACAGAATTAGAAAATGTTAATCGTGTTTTCAAGTTATCGTGCAAACGGCGGACGGACGATCGACCGGATAAACGTACCACAACCATCGAAAAACAGTGGCCGTTTTTCGGTGGTTATAAACGTATAGACTAAGCGTACATTCTTGTAAGTGGCTTTTTGATAAAGCTCCTAATAAAGATGCGTTGTTGAAACTTAACAAGATTATAGGTCTTTATTAGGAGCTTTAGCTAAAAGTTACTTATAAAAATGCACGCTTGGTCTGTACGCTTATCCGTCCGCTGTTCGACTTTTGCACAATAACGTGAAAACGGATTAACTTTTTGAAATTCTGTTTTCAGAAATATGACCATGAAGAGGTCTTAGCTGGGCTGTATAACCTTTTCAGGCGTTTTCGTGGACCAGTTCGAGTCGATTGCATGTGCTAAAACAGCGACTGTAAAGAATATCAAGATAATAGCATGTCATATAACAATCGATTCGTCAAGAAGGAATACACTGCTACTTTCTGTTTATTTTTTAAGCATTGTTGATGTAGGCAGGCGCACGTGACGTTCACTTTGTCGCAGTTAAATCTCCTTCTTGGAATATTTGCAAGATTTTATTACGTCATTCTTGGGAAATAACATTTGAGTGATAACTTAGTAAATGTTGGTTAACTTATTAAAACATAGGATTTTTTATGTTTGTTTTTTTTCCATTTTATTTGAAAATACAGAACATGAAACTGACATAAGGGAATTAGTTTTTTTTTTCAGAAAATACGAGAAATCAGTTATGAAATGTTCAATCAGTTGCTCGTGTAAAAATTTCTCTTTAACGACAAAACAGCAATCCTGTGTTATTTTTCGTATTGAAGGACCATTCGAAGTAACCATCGAAATCTAATGCTAAACGGACAAGTGGCCGTATCTAGCTTCAGAAATGGAATTTATTTACGTTACGAAATACAGCAAGGCACTAGCTTCAGCAGTATTACTCTTGGCGGAGTAAAAATTATTCACAGGAATTCAATTCCCCATAAGTAGATGATTGAGGGTGATAAGTGGCTAACGTTGGCGGATAATAAAGCACAAGCAGACCACTCCACTAAGCGAAAGAACTAAAATGACGGATTTTGGCTGGATGTTCTCGTTATGCACAAACTGCGCATTAACAAGGATCTCGTTACGCAACCGCATTTGCCAACGAGATCGAAAAATTTTTTTCCTGAATTTTTTCGTAACGTACGAGAATCGTCTAACTTTTTCGTTTGCTTACGAAAAATTTATAATTACGAAAAAAAACTAACTCTATAATTATGAGACTCAACAATAAAATTGTACCACAAAAACTGATTAATTTTTCTTCTGTTCATGCTCTTTATTATATTTCGTTGTAGCTTGTTTGGTACTTAGCAAAAGCTCTTTACCTGGCTCGAAATTGTAACACTGGCAGTTCAAGAAAATATTCACTTTAGCTGCAATAATGTTATATAAGAGATCTGCCCATATCTAATTTTCTTCGTGGTTCAGTTTTGTTTTTTCTGATCATCGAAAAGTTTTTCTCTTCTTCTCCATTACTGTGAGGAAGAACCAAAACAAGCAATGCCACTTAAGTGAGATATTGAAGCAAGAAGTTGCAAGAAGAATTTTTCACGGAACTTATCCCAAATCACATCATGGCGTTCACTTTCGCTCTCTGATATACATATTACAAACCATAATCAAAATCATCAAAATGCTCCAGATTTCATTGAAGTTATTTTCCTTTGCTCAATCTTAATGCGTTTGGGCTGCACCCGTTGCACGGTCATTGTTACAGTTATATAGCTATCTGATTTTTTCTCCTCCTCTATTACCAGATTCGCAGGTGTAGTTCTCTTTTCCTTTTGGCTTTCGTTTTAAACACATTTCAATTTACCTAGAAAACTAAAATTTTCTATTCTTTCATTTTTTAATACCTCTTACACTTTAATCAGTTTCAATAATTTAATAGAATTTGTTAAATTTCAGTACAATTACAGTACAGTTAGCATAAAGAAATTCCTATAATCAGCAAACAAACAGGTTTTTTTTATTTGTGATATTCTTTTTACGACATTATATTAATTTTCAAGTTAAAGATCTAGGCAGGTAATCTGACTAAGTTAGAACCTAGATTTAATAATCACTTAAAATTGAATATTCTAATGGAACAGTTTATTTGCGGGACGTTTACGAATATTTGAAGGTATCCGTGATGGGGAGTCATTTGCGGGACGGTTCGCTAAAAGCGGGACAGTTGACACCTATAAATACTACATATAATAATGAAGCCGGGTAAGGGAAGGGACACTCGTCGGTTACACAACTCATAAATTCGATATATACTAATCTTGTCATCCAACAATGTAACATTAACCCAGTAAATGATGAAAATAATGTCGATCTACAGGATAATCAAAATGTGTTTCAATAAAAGAAATAAAACCTAGAATATCATTTTGGAGTCATCCCCCTTATAAAGTAGAAGGGAGATTTATTCATTGATAATCCTACAACCGCATCTACCCTGGGGTGCATACAAAAGAAGAAAAAATATTTAATTTGTAATTAAGTAGTAACCAGTAAACATGAAATCATTCTTTCGTAACAGGTCAGTAACCTTAACAATAGTTCTGTTATTCAAATCGGGGTCGATTAACAAAATTCCTTAGGAAGTCCATTATTCAGAAGTAATCAAGTCAAGCGTTCAAGTTAATCACCAGAAACTAACTTTAAGGATCATTTTTATACTATTTCAATGAATCCTGTAAATCTCTTTAATCGTACTACACCTCTTACACATTACGGCTCTAGAAATAGGCCCGTTACTTTTACAGAAAATACATAAATTCTTAGTCCGGAACTTTTCAAATTGGTATTCAGCAAGTAAGTCCTTCGGGAGGAAGTACGTGGAAGGGGGTTATGACCATTTAAGGGCCAAACTGTAACACGCTATGTTTGACCATTCATATCCGTCATTCATGGGGGAGAGATGGGGTACGTTAGTTAGTGGAGAGGGTACACGTTTACGTTCAAGTTTTACCCCTTCCCGCACGGCAGCTTCGAAGGATACTCCTCTATTTAAGGGTGTACGAATTCTAATTAGATCAGATTAGCGTTTTCTTTGTATTCTCCAATATTTCTACCGTAGAACCGTTTCTATCTTTTCTTATTTTGTCGGTCAATGTCAAGTTTATCCCTAATCAATTTGGGGATTATTCTCCTTTTAGGTGTTAAACTTCCGGTTCGGGAGTTTCGAACGTCTTTAGGCGGGGCACCAAGCTAAGGAATTTTTTTTTTTTACCTTGTCTGCATTGACGGACGTCCAACTTTCTATGATAGGGCATTATTCTGCTAAGCGTCTAGCGAAGCTCGACGTCGTTGTGGGGATTACCGAATCCGTCTCGTTTTGGAATTGGATCATTCAGCATTACTCCGTGTAAGGATTCGATAACTCAAATTGTCCATCATCCAATCATCCGAAGTACGTCCCTTGAAGATGCACAAGTCGATGGCTCGTCATCAATCAAAATTTTCTTTCGTTTTCATTGGGTATTGCCTCTTACTCACAGAAGATACATTCAAGAGGAATCAAGATCCGACACACCATCGATTAGCAAATTAAAATGTTGAGGAATCGAAAAACGCAAATGAAGGTCAAAGTCCTTATTTGAATAATTTAATATTTGTCTCAGCATTTGGATATCTGATAAATAAAAGTATTTTCTCTTTTAACGACGACACTGGAATGTTTGAGGACATTTTCACTTAGGCTTTCGTTTTTTGTCGAACACTTCACTGTCTGAAATATGTTTTATTAGCGTCTCTTCTATCTCTCAAGATTCCTTGGTGTAATAATAATCTTTACAATTGATAATAATGGGAAATCACACTATTCTGGCTATCATTTCTTTCAACAACGTTTTTTTTTGACAATCCATATAATAAATGTATCGTTTTGTTTCAATTTTGGATTTTTTTGCCTTTTTAACAAACTTATTCACTGATAAAATTAGAACTTTTTAAACACATTCATTCAAACAAACAAGGAAAATTAATAACGAAATGAATTAGGGCAAGGGCGTTACATAATGTACATGCTAAAGTAATAATCAAGATTAATACAGTATTAAACAAGAATTGTTGAAGAATTAAACAAAAATCTCCTATATTGTCTCAATAATAGTCCAATTAAACGGGCATCTTCTTCGCGATCGGTTAACCATAATTTCGCCGATTCGAACCTAACTGATTCCGTTGTGATATCTTATGAAGGCATATGTAATTGATGTTTTTGATTGGCTCCAAGATTTGAGTGTTTGTACGTGGAATTTCTATGGAAAAGCTTAACTTTGGCGAATTTTTGAAAACATTGCCCGAAATTTTGATTACAATAAACGACGTAATTTCCAACAATAATGAAGCGGCGCCCATTGTAGTACTGCTCTGATACAAAATACTTATTAAAAAGTACTTCAAAACAGTATTCTTTTTTCACAAGCAAACCCTCGATAAATTACACAGGCCAACGATAAAAAAAACTTTTTGAATGAATTTGCTTTATTCTTGTGGTTTTTATTGTGCTGAATCCGAATCTGCTTTTAGACTTTTTCTAGTATGTCATTTTTCAAATTATGTATAGAGACTGCAATGTTAAAGTAATGGGTGTGAAGAGATGCGGCTGCAATGTTAAAGTATCCACAAGGAAATTTATCAGCCCCTAAATTCTATATAATTTCTAAATGTTTCACTGAAAAACAAGAAATCTCTGGATGATAGATAAAAACTGAGATCAGATACGGACTCAGCACAAATAAAAGCATATGAATCAACTCTTAACGTTAAAAAAGTTTTCAGAAAGTTATTTTCTGTTGGCGTGTGTTATTAAACATAATCTAAAAAATGCTTAAGAGTGAACATATAGTGGCAATTAATCCATTCTTTCTTCGATGGTGCCCGTGGGGGCATTCGAAATTAGATTTACGTTCCTACGCATCTCTCCTCACGTAAATACAGTAGTTTTGTGCATCTCCTGTACTGCAAGATTTCCCCTGTTGTGCTTCATTTTTCTGGTGAAGAGAATAAAAGCTTCATGAACCAAAACGTACCTTTGCCGATAAAACCCTTCTGTGAATAAGGAATCCCTAGCTGATGCTCACGTCAGAGAATGGACCCCTGATCATAAGTGCTAAATCAAAAAAGACGGTTTTGTTTTGCCTAGCGGAACTAAATGCATTCAAAAAGTAAAATATGATTCCTTCTTGAAACCATGATGTCCAGTAGGGATCATATTTTACCTCATTTTTATTTTTGTTTTAACAATTTGAATAAAAATGTTGAAATAATGCAATTATTTAAACGTATAAATGGCTTTTCATATCCAAAGGGAATTATTAAATAAGGGAGACACTGGATGTCTTCATTAATCTAAGGAGACGCTTGCGATTGAATTTTCAGCTCCCATTCAAAAGATTTCTGACACCAACCTTCAGGAATTCAGCTTCATAATTTCCTCGAATATAAGATAAGTCACGCAAATCCAACATCTCTTACTTATGTTTTCAAGAAGTATTTCAGTCATCAAATCATACAGGGTGATTCTGAAAAAGTGTGTATGACTTTTAGGGGAGTTAGTATGGGTGATTCTAAGCAAAGAAGTTCATATGTACATGGGTCCGAATTTGAATTTGAACGCTGAGATATGTTCATGAGAAATAAAAATGCCCCCACCAAGATCAACAAGCTAATAACTCAGGTTCTGTAAAGCCTAGAAAAATGAATTTTCGAGGAATAATAGGGTACATGAAACTCTGTATAACGTTAAAATTTGATCGTATTCCGACGAGTAGTTTCCGAGTTACGCATTCAAAATCCTAACACAGTGCTCACATGCGAGCACTAACCAGCACATGTTAGGATGTTGAATGCGGTTAATATGACCCGCTTGTAAGAATCCTATGATTCTTCCAATACGACCTATTTAAGGGAGTCATTGGACACATATGTCAGTAAGAGTTGCTTGACCCGAATTTCCGAGTTGCCATTCTCGTGTTGCCGGCAGATGGCAGAGAGGGCTAGGGCGTAGGCTTTCTAGTTATCGAGTCCGCCTGGCTGTGGGTTCGAATCCCGCCGTGGGCATGGATGTTTGTGTTTGTCCTGGGCTGCGTACATATATAACTTGTGTAAATGACCTAAGTAGTCGACGCCTAAAAATTTCTAGAACCCCCCCCCCCTCCCCCATTCTCGTGTCAATTGACTCGACTGTACAAGACTTAAGACTCATTAACGGAATGTTTACTACACGCGTATATACCGATTTACACATTTTTACATACGTATTTATACATTTTCACAGCTAGATATACATCGCTATTTTGTCGAGTTGCAATGCTTTTCATTATGAGAGCAGCATGTTATAAATATTATTTTATTAAACTTCTAATGTTTGCATGTGCTTAATATTAAACAGATAATTTAACTGTGTAAAATAGGCAGGTTTCTATATTATGTAAAAAAAAATTTACACATTTTCACATTTATATAGTCATATTTACACAAATTTACACACGTGTATACACAATATACACAAGTTTACACACGGCTATACACCTATTCACACAAGTTTACATACGTCTATACACCTGTTTACACAAGTTTACATTTTTATACAATCTGTATAGAATATTTATACATTTAAACACACACGTACACAAATTAACACACGTGTATACACTTATTTACACAGGGTTACACATATTTTCACATGTTTACGCTTATGTACACATCTGTACAGCTTATTTACAAAAGTTTACACACATATATATTACATAAGTTTACATCTTTATACATATATGTGCACAAATTTACACACGTGTATAGACAATTTATACATCTGTGCAGCTTATTTACCAAAGCTTACACAAATATGTACATAAATTTACACAAGTATATACACAATATATACAAGTTTACACATGGGTATACACCTACTCACACAGGTTTACACACGTCTATGCACCTGTTGACATCAGTTTACCACTTTTGTACACATCTATATAGCATATTTACACATTTATACACGCAGGTACACATGTTTACACACAAATTTTGCAAATTTACACACGTGTATGCTGATATTTACACAAGTTTATATTTGTATACTGACCTTTATTTGTATTTTATCATCTTTATAGTCAAAATTCGCCAGCACAAGATAGAACTTTAAGCTTTTAGGCAGAAAAAAGGATTTTAATGATAAATCTGTTGCTAAATTCTAAAATAACGATCGCCGTGTTCATAGAGTTGACAGTTCTTGAACGGTAGACAACAATAGAAAGAGAAACGACATCTTTTAAAATTTTTAAACATCAATTTTTTTATAAAGTCATTTATTGATTTAACAATACATTCAACTTATAATGTACAATGCAATAAATTCACCATCACCTAACAGAATTGATTTGCACAAAAATAAGGGAATATTTTTGGTGTAACCATTACATCGTTCTTATTATAAATCTGCAAAATTCTATTTACTTGTCTTTGGCTAGGCTAAATGGAAATTATCACGAATTGCTGAAGAGGAAGGCTCATATTATATCCTTGGCAATCTAAAATACAGAAAAAAGGATGAGTTTTAGATCAATGATTTACACTCCCTACAATAATGGAAAGCGAAACAGTGACATTTTATTTTAGTTGATATCATCTTCGACCTCTGTGCTGAAATTAAGTCAGCCACCCTTCTTACTTTCTATAAGTCTCCGATACACAGCTTCCGGTGTTTAGATCTATTCTTGCTGCGAGAAACTAGCCATGTTGTTAGCAGTCGATAATAATGAATGCTGTTCAGTGGAAATGCATTTCAGATCAAAACGAGTAAATAAAAAATAATCGTAACAATCATGAATAATAAAACGTGTTAGCAAATAAATTTGAACCTATTAAATAAGTATAATTTACGTTAGAAAAAAGTGTAACTTAGATTCCTGTTTTCGTTCAATTTTTCTTGAACTGGTTGAAGGAGCAAGACGAACGATGTTGCAGAATGGCTTATTCAACGTTCGGTTTCTGAGAGACACTGTTCTCGCACTCGGAGTTGAAGAGACATAGATTATCTGAAGAGACACAGACATAGACTAGTTATCTAAAGAGACTGATAGATTGTCTTTAGATAACTTGTCCCATCCATAGTCATATTAAAGAGTAGTATTAGTTCTAATTATTTTGTATTAATCTTCTTACTAACATTAACGGCGAAATCGTCCAGTATCGCTATCCGCCATGTTTTCGTAACTTGATTTCGTATCTCTATCGGAAATGATTCCCATTTCCTATGACTATTGGCCCGAAGAGCTGTGTATGGTGCTGTTGGATGAGTCGGGGGTTCGTAAGCACTTGAAGATGGATGGTACAACTTTTCTACGAAGTACTGTTTTATTATAATCGAATCAGAGAGCTATAATCTAATAAAATGAGTCCTACGATCTGGAAATTGCTGTGAGTGTACTACCTCTCCTAAAATTTATACACTCTTTTTCAGAATCACCTTGTATACAGGATTATCGAAACTAAAGCTTCCCCAAATCAAAAGGCTGCGGAGGACCTTCTACTGACGCAAATTACACAAAATTCAAACACACACATATAGATGACGCGCTCGCCATTTATTAATTAAATAAGTAACAATTGGTAGAAAAGGTGACGGACAGGTGGCACTGTAGCAAGATGCACTCTCATGTGTATTAATTGAGACTGGTGAATGATGGGTCACATAAAAGGAGTGAGACACGCTCTGATCGCAGCACTTCAACAACGTCAATACATTCAGGACCTGATATTCCTAATGTGGCAGCTTTGGACCCTCTTCCGGAGTACGATAACGTCCGCCCGCATACGAATCACCACACACCAGGGGCGTTGCAGCGCCTACAGTTCAAAGATGAAAAATTGCAGTTCAAAAATGAAAGACTTTGCACATTGCGACTTTCACCACTTCCCAAAGAAGAAAGAGCCCCTTAAGGGACATGAGTTGGTTCTAACGGCGAGGTAAACGCTTCCATTCAATCCTGATGTCAACAACAACTCCGGAATTCCTCTCCGACGGGTTCACCCAACTAGTCACGCGTTGGCGCAATGCGTGGAAAGGGATGGGGACTATGTCGAAAAGTGAATAGCGCCTTACATCGAGGACAAATGTGAGTATAAGATACAAAAAGAATTTTGAAAATCGGTTAACAAATAAAAAAGTTACAGCCATGGAGACCTTATTTATCAATCGCCCCTCGTACGTTCAGCTGTGGAAAACACTGTTTTGCGCCTGGGAAGCATTCGGGAAACACAAGGGGGCATATAGAACATCTGTAAAACGATCTGTCAGATTGTATCGCTGTCTATCGGTGATCTTGTGTATCAATTTTTGTTTATTTAGTAATTGGCGAGTGCTTCATCTTCTTTGTGTATTCTTCGAATTTCGCGTCATTTGCACAAGTGGAACGCATTCTACAGCCTTCTGAGTTAGGAAAGTTTATTTTCGATAAACCCGGAACTTTCATCCAAACTTGGAATGTAGGATAAACACGTAAAAACACGCAATCTATATTTTTCACCTCTTTATGATGATTTGTAGCCTTTCTGTGGTTCTTGATTCCTAGGCAACTGAGAGTTAGTCGGCTGGGGTTGAAAATTCAGTGGACGTTTTGGAAGCTTTATTTTGAGGCCATCGTTGCTTATGATCAGAATAAATGCCTTCTGGTGGCTCAAACATCTATACCTAAGGTTAATCCTATAATCTCGCGACGTGAATTTAATACTTGATCTTCGGGCATTATTGTGTCTGGCACTTATTGCAAAATTATACATAGACACTCAAGGACTTATAACGTGGAACTTTTATTTACAGGAACCTCCCCGTCATTGTTCGATCATAATTATTATTTTTGTAATTATGAGTTATGTCGATGAAAATATTCGCTATCATTTTTATGACAATAAGGATAGCGAAATTACAGTGAAGAGGCTAATTGAAGATATCATCTTTTTGGAAACCTGGTATTGCGACAGACGATTACAATTAAATCGTATTAAAACCAATTTATTGATTGTGTCCAAATTCCAAAAGAGGAAAAACATCAATAAAATTTCGGAAATACTTTTGACTCTTATCTAAAGTTCAATGATTTAATCGATCAAACAATTAGAACACTCCACCACAAAAATCTACTTTTTAAGATGTTTGCGTTCATTTGCAGCCATCCAAGAGTTATCTCAATTTATTAATACGACCTTACTTCCTTACTTGTAGTATGTTATATTTTGGATTAAGACAACGAACATTAATTTGAAGAGGTTGCCTGTGACAATTGATGGGTTTATCAGAATTGCTTTCTGATCATGAAAACTTGATCCAGTAACATATCAGAGCAGTTTATTAAGAAGCGAAAGAATAAAGCTCCATTCTGCCGCTACTTATTGGTTTCAAAGTGTTCGTCTGTCCGTCTGTCTCGGTCATAATTTCTGCATTTTTTGAGGTAGAAGGTTGAAATTCGGAATGTAGCTTACTATGAGCATGAATACCTTCACTATTTAGTTTGGCTTAGATTGGCACGCTGGGGTCGGAAATACGGGGGTGGGAGTTGGAGGGGACCAAGTGATTTATGTGGTATTTAGGTATGCAAAGGAGTAAATTCCATATGCATACTCCTGTAGGCAAAATCGATATTCCTATATGAAGTTTGGGTAAAATTTGGGGTCGGAGTTATGGGGATGGCAGTCACTTGGTCTTTAGAATTATGATTCACTTAGATTTACTCTATCATCCAGGTACGTTTGTTAAACAATGGTTAGCAATTGTAAATATTTATAGAAAAACTCGCCTATATAAATTCGAAGTAAAAGAAAAATTGTCGCTATTTATGTCAAAACGTTCCCCTTACAACCTAATAGAATTATAGACTACTGTTTCTTTCACGTTGCGTAAACTTGCGATTAAATGAATCACAGTGCAAACACTTCAACAGAAAAATCCAAATGTACATATTAACACGTCAAAATGAAAATAGTACAGACAAAATTTTTAATTGATTTGTAATCCTCGACGACCAAATCATGGTCTCAACAAAACGTCTAAAGTCGAAAGTGTTCGATTACTTCTGGATAGATAGTGTATATAGAGGCCTTACAATGAATCCAACATAGTGCAAAAACAAAATTTTGACGACTAGTAGTGGCATTTATTCCTCTACATATGAAAGGAATTATAGCAATTATACAAGATTTCTCGTTATGTAGAGTTGAAAAAGGCGGGAGTAAATGCCGAAATTAATTGAGGGGTTCAGCACAACAGTGGTCTAAGCCACATTTTTATAAAATGGAGAAAAAGCAACTTAAACCTTTTCACTTACAGAGAGAAAACAATAGAGTCTTCAAAGCAAACTTTATGATGTTAATTGATATCTTTTTACTTCAAAGGATGATAGTTCCCATCAAAAGCAACACATGCCATCAGTATTTAAATTTTCGATTTGGAGAGGGTTAGACCACTGCTGCGCTAACCCGTTCGATTGTTAAAAATTTCTTTTTGTACTATGTTATATTGTAAGGCCTCTATATATTTCGTTAAGAACTACAATACAAGAACCATTCATTACTTGACATGAATGAGGTCAATATGCCTTTAGCTAAGCTGAAGTAGAAGAAATTCATACTGGTGTCCGGTTCAAGAAGACAGATTTGAGAAAACCCCTTATCGTTTTCTTTAGTTTAGAGAGGAACTGAAATTCAACTCATTCTATCGACGATATCTTTCTGAATTTTCATGATATTTGCTTGGGTTTTTATGATAGTAGCTCTATACACTTGGCTAATAAATTATATAAAAGATATTTCGGTAATGCTTGCGCATGCGCAGTTAAACATTATTTAGTAAAAATGTTCATAATTCATCAAAAGTTTAATATTTTTATATTCTGATTGCAGGCTTTGTCTCTACCGTAGATCGTCAAGTTTCCTGAAAATTGCATTGCATTGGATTGAAAATCCTAATGTTGTAAACAAAAAATTTATGAAAATATTTCGATTTTTTTAAAGAAACCATTATATATTTCCATGAATAAAGGTGCTATTCTCATACAAATGAACACAGATAAGTAAAAGAACCCCATAATTATATGCTATAGCTACAACGCATTTCAAGCATTATTTTTTACAGGGTAATCCCAAGCATTAGTTTTTCGGCTCACTTTGTTGCTGGTTTCCAAATTGCTATCGGGAATGAGATGCAACATGCTCTTTACAGGATAATTCGTCAAGTAATTTTCTAGATGTTCAACAAAACGTCTAAAGTGTCCGATTACTTTTGTATAGATAGTGTATCTCCTATTCTTATTCTTATTAATATTAATGGTAATGTCTAATTTAATCATTGAGTGGCCCGTTTGGAGCATTTCACTTTTTAAATAAAAAAATATATAATTTTATTTTCTGCATAAAAATATGGTAGGCTCTATAGGGACGCAGCCGCAAGTTTTTTTAACGTGAACACATCGTATGAATTGAAAAGAATTAAAACAATGTAATTTTGAAGTGTGTGTAATTCAATTCTTAATTTTAAATAATTAATAATAATTACTTTAATCATTATTTTATAATTTCCGTTTCTAATCCATCAATTGTTTAATTTAAAATTTAATAATTTAAACTTTCAACTCCTTTTTCTAAAATACCAGTTGGATTACCCTACTCCCCCCTGATGAAAATATTAATGATCTCTTCACTAAATTCCGGTTTCACCTCAATTTAGGCCTAGAAAGGTATTTGCCTTTTGTATCTCCTCCTACCTCAAAAACTAAACCCCCTTTCTTAAAACCTTGGATGAATCCTAAGATGAATAATAAGATGAAAGCCATTAATAATTTAATTCAAGATGGCTCCAATCAAGTTTCCCCATTCTCAGACTCTACATCTCTCGATTCTATCCAGCTTGCGTCCTTTTTAGCTACTTTACTACCTCGGGATCCAAGTAACCCCTCTCCACCAATACATTACCCTTTCTCTATTCCCACTAACCCTTCCTCTTTCTTCATTACCCCAACCACCCCTGATGAAGTTCTTTCCCTTATTTCCCGTCTCAAACCCTCCCGTTATCCTGATCATCTCGGCCGCAAATGCCCATGCGTTCCCTCTCTCTTGGTTATTTAACATTCCTCTTTCACAACGGATTTTTCCCTCCAGCCCTCGTATTGCCAAAACTATCCCTCTTTATACCATTTTTTCCAATTACCGTCCTATCGCAATTCTTCCTTCTTTCTCTAAAATCGTTGAAAGCCTCTTTTATGCCCGTCTTTCCTCCTACATATTTATTGATAATTTGCTTTCTTCTACACGGCAAGGTTTCGTCCCTAAACGTAATACAACTACAGCTTGTTTTGAACTGATCGAATTTATTATTTCCTATATGGCTAACAACAAGTTCGTTGTATCTCTCCTTGTTGATTATTCCAAGGCTTTCAATTCCATTCCTCATAATCTCCTTCTTTTTAAGTTGCCTCACTTTTTTAACATCCGAGGCCGCCATTAGATTGGATCACAAGTTTTTTGTCAAATCTAATTTATTCTCTGATCCAATTACTCGTACTTGGGTTCCCCAAGCTTCTATCATTTCTTCTCTTCTTTTTAATTTGTTCATTAACGATCTTTCCTATATACAAGGTGATTATAATTAAAGTCCCTTTGTAAAAATGCTATAAAAAAACAACCATGAGTCCGAATGACTTCAAATTTGGACTGAGCATTCTTGAAGAAGGGGCATTTGATATGGGATAAGAAAAAAATAGTTCCAAAATTTATCACTAGATGGCGCTGTAAGCGGCATAACGGAAGCGGATTCAGCTAGAAGTGACATTTTGAATTGAAATACGACGGCTTTGGCATGAGTTGTTTATGGCATGATGTTTTTACATTAAAGTTGGTCAAGGAATGCAATTGACACTAAAACAAGTTAAACATGATTTTTTTTTTATTATACAGTACAGTATACAGCGCCATCTAGTGATAAATTTTGGAACTATTTTTTTTCTTATCCATATCAAATGCCCCTTCTTCAAGAATGCTCAGTCCAAATTTGAAGTCATTCGGACTCATGGTTGTTTTTTTATAGCATTTTTACAAAGGGACTTTAATTATAATCACCTTGTACTTTCCCCTTTGTCTCTTATTCTTTATGCCGATGATGCCACTCTATCACTTGCGGATTTTTTACTCTTATCTATTGAAGATAAGTTTAAAACAGGGTGCATTATGAAAGTAATGCGCGTTTTCTGGGAAAAATAGGTTTATTGATCCTCTTGGTACAAATGGTTAAAATTCTTCAAAATAGTCCCCTCCTGCATCAATACACTTGCGGTAACGATTCTGCCACACCTGGAAGGCACCCTGAAATTCCTCGACTGGAATGTTTTTCAGGAACCTTGTAACATGAGCTTGGAAGTTCTCCACTGACTCCCAGTGCTTTCCCTTCAGCTCTCTCTTCAGTCGAGGGAACTAAAAAAAAGTCACACGGAGCCAAGTCAGGGCTGTAAGGAGGCTGGGGCACAACGGGGGTCTTACTCCGGGTCAGGAAGTTGGTGACGACGAAGGCCGTGTGACTGGGGGCATTGTCGTGGTGGAGCTTGAAGACGTCTTTGATGTCAGTTTCTGTTGCATTCTTCCCAAGCCGCACCCAAAACTTGATCGCGTACCGCTGTTCCAGCGAACGCTCCATCGTGCTGTGACACAATCGA
This sequence comes from Rhysida immarginata, assembly GCA_023313115.1. NCBI lineage: Eukaryota > Metazoa > Arthropoda > Chilopoda > Scolopendromorpha > Scolopendridae > Rhysida > Rhysida immarginata. The sequence goes on from JAHWFO010097618.1 coordinate 404,260, forward strand.
AAAACAGACTTCGTGCGAAGACACGTCCTACCGCTCCTACTGCTCGGAGCGAACTGAGACCGGGCGCGTTTGGAAGGGCAGACCCCCCCCCCCCCCACATTAATCGACCAGTCCGAGCGCGCTGCGATGGATAGTCGCGTCACAATAAAATTATGCGCATTACTTTCATAATGCACCCTGTACTATTCTTCATAAATTTTTACTTTGGAACAGTACCAACCACTTGCAACTGAACCTTGATAAAACTACTTATATAATTTTACCCAACATAATAAAAAATTTGACACCAATACTTTCTCGCTTAAATAAAACTCTCAATATATCACTCCCTCTAAGTCCTTTAAATATTTGGGAATTTACATATCCCACAACCTATCTTGGGACACATATTAATTCCCTTGCCTCCACCTTAAATCCGCGTCTCGGATTATTTTCCCGTCTCCATTACCTTCCCCCCCTATATCTTATTGTGCGCTTTACTACGCATTAATTCACTCCATTCTCACCTATGGTATACAATTTTGGGGATCCTCCACCAAATCTAACCTATCACGTCTTTTCCGACTCCAAAAATGGTTTCTTCGAATTTTTTTGAAACTCCGAAAGCCATCCTCAGTGTCTCACATATTTAATTATGTTGGCATTACCAAATTATTGTTTCACTTTTAAAATATATATGTGAACAAAACAGATAACAACCGTGTAATTTAGAACAAATCGGATGAAAGAATCTAATGTCCAGTTTTGATATTGGCCACTCGAAACGAGCGAAAGCATTCATTCCGCGACGTCGTTTTCCGCCCTTGTGGGAATAATTACGACGGCTTCGCGACGGAAAGTTTGCTTGTCTTCGACGCCGGCGTCGCGAGATCTGGCTTTTGGCAAGTTTTACACTAACACTGCGTTTACATGCACACTTTCGATCCGGATCGAAAGACCAGTTTCAAGTCAATCCTGCAAAAAGTGGCATGTAAACAGGCTTCAACACCCCGATCCGGATCGAGTTCAATCCAGTCGAAAGAGGTGGTTTGAAACCAGGGAAGCATGCCTCAGGAAAGAGGTCAATCCAATAATGTGCATATAAACACCCCGATCCGGATCGAGTTTAAATTTGCTGTTTGGTTGAAAGAAAAAATATAGAAAATTTTTGCTAAAATAAGTTCTTGGTTGATTTATACCTCAACACAATAAATATCTATAAATAAATAAATGAATAAATTTTGAAATACATTGCATGTTTAAATTTTTTTTTTTGTAAACTTTTTATCAAAATGTAACTTTTCCTAATTAAAAATTTTCAAATTGTCTATCAAATTTTAATTATCAAGTTAAATATTATATTTATATCAAAAATTTCAATTTAACAATTTCTATTTTATTAAATTATAATTTGATAATTAATTATGATTATTATAATTGTAATTTTATAATTTTTATTATTTAATACAATTAAAATAAACTGTTAAATTAAAGTTTTTGATATAAATCTAAAAATTAATATGATAAAATCTATTAAAATTATGTTTTGATAAGAATGTATAAAATTATATTTTGATAAAAATAAGTATAAAAAACTTAAACATGCAAATGCATTTTAAAAGTTATTAAGGATTATTATATTGAGGTAAATAAATCAAAAACTTGATCTAGTTAACATTATAAGTAACCTCAATCTTATTATTTATATATAGAAAATTTTAATTGAAAACAAAATTTAAAGAAAAAATCAATAATTACAAAATTTATTGATTGTCAATTATATTTCCAGACGATAATAATGAGAAAATTTTAAAAAATTGCATTTCAGCCGTATTTTAGAGGAAGCGTAATTCAAGTGATAAGGCCGACTGAGCCAACAATGGCGGATTCTGTAGCAGATGACAAAGTCTGGCGTACTTTCCTAATCTAGAGCTTTACTCACGGGCATCTTATCGGACTCGATCCGGATCGAGTTAGATGCATGTAAACGCGAGGCAAGTTTGGATTAACTCGAGTCGATCCGGATCGAAACGTGCATGTAAACGTAGTGACTATGGCGGATTCCACGACGGAAGGCTTCAGCCTCAAGGAATTGTGATCAAAGGAGCGCCGATAAAGGGCGGTAAGTAGGATAGTATCAACTCAAGCTGAGTCTTTCCCGTTCCCCGTCCAATATCCGCGCTCCTTTGACAACAATTCTTGCTGTCGATGGCTTCCTCTTTCGACGGGATTGAACTCGATCCGGATCGGGGTGTTGAAGCCTGTTTACATGCCACTTTTTGCAGGATTGACTTGAAACTGGTCTTTCGATCCGGATCGAAAGTGTGCATGTAAACGCAATGAGTGTAAATTCAGCCTAAGGGGATTTGCTGACGAATGCAACATCTCAGTTGGATCATGCCATGCAAACGTGACTATTTGAATATGCAAAGACGTCAGGAGTTGCTGCAAGTTCGTGTCTGGTCTGATGTCACAAAATCAGAAAGGGAATCAAGCTTCATTAAGTCAGGATCTCTTAAACGGAACTGAGATGGATGAAACCTGGGTTTATGGCTATGACATTGAAATCAAAGTCCAATCTCTCAGTGGGTTGATGAAAATTCGTCTCGGCAAAAAAAAAAAAAAAAAAAATACCAGGTTTACTTCAATGACAAATTCGTTCTGACCGTGTTTTGTTGATGCCAGTGGCGCTATGAATTCTTCCATTCTAGTCAGACAGTAAACCAAGGATACGACCTCCAAGGTTTGAAACATCTCAGAGAAAATGTAAGCAAAAAACTAACAAAACTTAATCGAAATCTAAACTAGTGTTTCCATCTTGACAACGCGCCAACTCATTCTGCGGTAATAGTTCGTGAATTTTTAGCCAAATATGAAATGACTCTTTTTTCTCCCCCCCCGTATTCCCCTTACGAGATACCGGCAGACTTTTTTTTGTTCCCCAAACTTTAGGCAATGCTGAAAGGGAAGATATTTTACACGATTGGAAAAATTCGCAGCGGGAACTGAAGGCGATTCCACAAGTAGCTTTCCAGGACTGCTTTAAAAAAGAGAAACCCCACTGGGACAAATGTATTCGTTGGGGAAGAGGGTACTTTAAAGGAGATTCAGACGCTGACTTTTCCGCTTCCAGGCCTTGTAAAATACGTGTACTTTAAAAAAATTCAGAAACTTTTTGGATAGACCTATAATAAGTAGAACTCTTTTTATTCTCTTTTATGATATATACATCTATTCTCATAATTTCCTTCTTTTGTAAGTCGAAGATGTGCTGATAAAAATTTCTATACCCTTAAAATATCATTTTTTCATATTATTCATTGAAATATCTTCACTCTCTGCAACACTTTCACTTATCTTTAACTGGATCAAGTAAAAAACGATTAAGCTAACTTATAATATATTAGAAATTCAATTAACACTGAATATCAGTTACATTACTAATGTCTAATAGCATCAAGTATAGTCGAATTAAAAGAAACGGAAACAGTTCACATTTTTCCAGATACATTATGCAAAAAGTTTATTGGAACTTTATCTGTTTATAAGTTTAGCAGCTACACCGGGTGTTTCAAAAATAGTGCGCATTATTTCGGGAATGAACTTCCCATATGTCGACAACAAGAAACTTTTATTACAACATGGGTCCGAGTTATGAAGGTATCTGTGACATGTTTTTTTACATACTCTAAAGGAGATGTTCAAAATGTCCACCCCCTGCGTTCATACAGGGCTACCATCGACATCTCATGGCCCTGCAAAGACAACTCCAAATTCCTTGTTTATTACATATGCAGGACTCGGGGCAATAAGGACGTAACCCACAGGAAGAAAATCTTACTAAAAGTAATAATTACTGCTTATGACATGTAACATAACTTGTCATAAGTAGTAACAATTGCACAAGTAAACTGCAATCACACTAAAGAAAAACATCAACCATACAGATTTAGAGAATTTTTAAAACTATAACTTCACTTTTCTCAAAAAATTCTTCTGTGGGTTACGTCCTTATTGCCCCGAGCCCTTCGTATATTCTCAAAATCTGGCGCAATTCGTTTCCATGTCCAGCAGTGAAGATTTATGTACCAAGGCTTTTTGGTGGTCCCGTAATAAAAAATCGATAGGTTTCAAATCAGGTGAGCGTGGAGGCCAAGCAATTGGCCCACCTCTACCTATCCATCGGTCAGGAAACCATCGATCCAAGTACCTGCGAGCCCAATGAATGATGTGTGCAGAAGCGGTGGATATCATTGTTTGTTTAAGACCATAACTCGGAAACTGCATTTCCTGACCCATGTTGTAATAAACGTCTTTTGTTGTCGTTTCTGAAATAACGCCCACTGAAACACTGACTATGTGGTTAGCAGCTTTAACCACCGCTCTCGTAAAATGTTATTTTTTTTTTCAAAAATGTGGTTAGACTAGCCAAACACTACAGTTCAAAGAGCTGCGAGATTTGAACAATTTTTTTTCATTCTATGAATTTATGAAAATTAGTGGCATGAAAGAACTGGTAAGGGAAAGAAAACTTTTTTTTTTCATTAAATATAATTGTCCTATTCCGACTTCGTGTTTATCTTCCCAAACAATTCACTGAATTTTCTAATAGTTTACTCTTTGTTATAAATTCGCATTCGATAATACTCTCCATGCTGCAAAGCTTCAGGGAATTTCTTACATTGAAATATGGTTGATATTAAACTTGGGCTAGGACTTCACGTTTTTGTTTATTGAAAGTGGAAGCTTTTATGCAGGTAGCGATTGCCGGCATGACGGCAAAACGCATGAGAACCGAAACTAACTTTCAATAAGGTGCATCATAATTTTGTCTCTTTTGCCACTATTTCGTTTTAACCTCGTATTTCTTTGATTTTAATTGAACTTCCAATTACAAGTTCGGTTTCTATGTAATTAATTTTAGCGAAATTAGTAAAAACAATTTATAATACGTTGTTGTTCTATCATTTTCACATCACCAACATTAAAAATCCGTATAACAAATATGGACAGGAACTTGATGAAGATACTCTGCAGCTTTTGAAAGTTTTACATAAATCGGTTTTCTTATTTACATAAGGGACGACAATTTTAATATAAAAAATTTTAATAAATGGATGAAATGGATAAAATTTAACTTACTTTCACTTCATTCAATTTTTGTATGAACGGAAAATATATTTTCCGTTGGTTGTAATTTTTATTAACTAACCTAAAATTTACTTTAAATCAGGCAGTTGTAATTTCATCCGTTGAAAGTCCATTTAATATTAATGAAATATTTTCGGACGCCAACCAATCATATTTTTGACGATTTAAAGATTCATTAAAATGTTTACTTTACTGATCATTGATTAAAATAAACATTACCCTGTTAAAAGCACTAAATGTACGATAGGGCTGTGATACTAACTTAGAGGATAACTGTATGCAAAAATAAAATAGATTCTAATTCTATTGTACGATATTTTTATTTGCAAGAAAAATAGCATAAATGAACTTATAGATTTTTTCATTATGACAAGTTTACAGTGGCTAAAAGTAATAGTGTATCCATTGAATACTAAATGCAGCCATGAGAAGGTAATGACGACTGACGACACCGCCAGCTGGCATGACAATCTAATGCGCCGACAATTACTCTAGCATGGCATTCAATGTAAGTTTAACAGCATTAACGCTTTAAAAATACTTGTTTAATAAAATAAAATAAAATTGTATACTTGAAATAGCATGCAGATAAACCAATTAAATGAATTTCAAGGCAGTAATCGTTTTATTTATTATTTAATCGAATTGCCATTTTTCTCATTTCTCGGTTGGTTTACATTTACTTTACGGTTTCGTTGTGTCTCTAAATTAAAATTTAAAATATAATAATATAACCTAGGACGATTATTACTAATGATACGAGTGGAATTAAAATGCCGAATTATTTGATTTGATTTTGACAGTGGAAGATGCATTCACAATGTGAAACAGAATTGCATTCAGATATGCTAAATAATATTGCAAAATGTTTGCCTGTGATATGTTTAATCCTGTCGGATGCAATCTCCATAACACTGCAGTAGTAAATACGAGTCCACAGCACTGATAGGGAGGGACACGTGATTTAAGTGGCGTGGAAGAGTTGTAGAATCTTCAAACAAAAAATCCCTTTTAATGGATACGGAAAGAGAATCCAAATCGTCTTTGCATTTATTTCAAAAGTAATTTACTATTCAATTGACATATATTAATATTATTCATTGTTTTGTTTTGAAAATGTTTACTGTATAATCCAATGCATAATCACTATACAAAAATTAACAGTACTAATTTGCAAGTTTGAAGGTTAAAAACTTTAACTTCAAAAACATTCTTAGCACGAGCATCGCATCCTGCCCACCCTCCATGCATCTGACAAGGTTCCCTATCAGTGCTGTGGACTCGTCTACGACTGCAGCGCGCGCAGTGAGCACTTTCAACAACGCAGGGGCATTTTCGTGGGAACTAGACAGTAGCATTATCAACTTCTACGTTCTTACGCGCTTGCACTTTCTAGTAAAAACACTAAACAAAGAAAAAAGTGCAAAACGTGAGAAAAGTAAACTTTTAAAGCTCAGACGTACTCAATAAAATATTGCATATTTGATTTTATTTAGTTACCATATGTAAAATGAATATAATAAAAATACTAACCACACTAATAAATTATTATATAGGTTTTGTAATTAGATCGTAAAAATGAGTTAAGAACAAAATGAAGAATTAACAACATTACTGTAAAAAACATAATTTATAAAATCACAGAAAATCAAAATTTATAAATTATGAAAAAATGTAAAATATAAAAAGTACATTTCAATTTAAAAACCATTACACTTTTCCATATAATTATCTTCTGCGCTTAACTTTTTATAACAACAGCTATTCGATTAAATAATAAATAAAACGAATACTGCTTTAAAATTCATTAAAATTCATTTAAATTATGTTACTAATTCACGATATGACGAATTTTTTTCAAAATGTTTGATAATAATAATAATAAGAAAAACACAAAACATCACGCACGTTATTGCTCACGGAAGTAATTTGTGATGGGGTCGATGATATTTCATAGATACTCGGCAGATTACATAGGAGAGAAGTAGCGCTTCCTCCTATACTTCGCTTCCTCCTCTACTTCGATTGCTCCTCTACATGTAATGCAATGCATTAACACCATTGCCGATCTTGCTATAAATATACTATGAAATTTCATTTGTATTTTCGTTGGTGAAATGGGAGGGATATCAGACTCTGGTTCAAACATGTAGGGCTGTATATGGTCAAACTTTTTTCTCCATAGTTTGAATTTTTATACAACTTTTTACCAGCACAGCTGCAAAGGGGAAAACATGCGCTGGTGATCAGACATCAGTTGAACGCTTCATCATATCAAAGAGTGCCTAATACTTATCAGTTTTTAGAGACTGTAATCGATCTGTTATCGAAGCAAATTATTCCTTTCAGATACCCTTTAAAATTAGTAAATTTAAAATTTAACTTTAAAAGTTCTCCTGTATCTCTAAACAAAATACTAAGTATTAAAAATAAATCTAGAATCATAGCCTATGATTCATAGGGATTTATACAGGGTGATTCAGAAAGGTAGGTCAAGAATGAAATACCATGTACAGTTTGTAGCAGGGAACAATATTTTTCCTATAAACATGGGTCCGGAAATGCATCCTTACAGAGATAATGCAACTTGTACGAGATAGGTATGGATGTGCGTTACCCGGACGGCAATGGTAGGGTCCATGTAAATTAGGATCTAAACATGTAAAGTGTTCGTGTTCTCCTGACTAGACACCTCTGGACTTCTTTTTATGGGGCCACATCAAGCAGTTGGTGTATGCCACACCAATCGATATCTCGATGACCTAGTAGTTAAAATTGTTACAGCGTGTGGAGAAGTCAGTGATTCTCCGGACGTCTTCACCAGAGTTCGCGAGAATCTCGTCCGCAGACTAAACACCTGCATCGAGGCTTAGGGTCGGCATTTTGAACACCTACTGTAATGTCATTCCTACCTCATACAAGTTGCATTATCACTGTAAGAATGCATTTCCGGACCCATGTTTATAGGAAAAATATTGTTCTCCGCTACAAACGGTACATGGTATTTCATTCTTGACCTACCTTTCTGAATGACCCTGTCTAGTTCATTTTCGAAATGATAATAATTTTTCGCAAGACACAGCTCCACTAGACATTGCTATTTGTCACGGAAATCGATTCCACAAGTGATTTCCGGCGACACTGGCTGTTATCACCGCTCACGAGTGTTCACCCGTTCGAAGGCGGGGGAGGAGCGGGGCAGACAGTGTCGTCATACCATCCACCACGGAAGAGCCAATAGAGACCAGACGAAGCTCGGTGACGTTAAACCGAAGCTTTCTTGGCGGGAGGTTTCGTCGGTAAAGAGGAGAGCGACCCGAACTTCAGAAGGCAAACATCAAAAAAATATCTGCTCGACGCCGGAGAAAAAAGGGCTCTACGCTGTCGCCCGCGATAGATGGGAACGTCATAACCCTCAGCCTGATAGAAGCGACGACGTGGCGAGTCGTCCGTTTCCTATGCTGAAGCAAGGTGTGTACGGCGGAGAAGCACCGCAGGCGGCGTTTCCACCGACGAGCGACTCCGGCGGCAAAAACGAGCCAACGAGCTCGGGTTTTTGTGGAGCAACCGTGAGTTTGTTGCTGTATCGTACGCTCTCCGTTTCGACAACTGCGACCGTAAGTTCCTTTTCTTTATCGTGCGTTAACCCTTGTGCCTGGTCATCCGTGTTAAGCGATTTGCATGGAAGAGAGTGCGACGGGCGTTCAACAGTTAGAGGCTTCTTTCCAGCTGGGCTGAACGCCTATCTCTCAACCCAGTACGGGTTTACATATTTAGCCTGAATAAGTAGAAGTGTGAGTACGTCGAAATTCAGGTCCAAGATGTTAACGTGGAAATAAGGTGGTTTATTTAACGTCTGTTGTTTGTGACTTAGAGTTGGCGGGAAAAGTTAAATATTTTTCAATGCCTGTATATTAATGTTCAATTCTGGTCCGTAATTATATTTTCTCCTACTTTTAGTGACCAGCCCTCCTGGCAAGCACGCGTTTGGTTACGTGTTTGCAAATGTTTAAGATAAGCCTTCTTTATCGTAGAAGTTTCTTCACGATTATTTCCATTTGAGTAGTGAGCCAAGTGTTTTGTTTTCTTATGTATAACTAGCAGACCCGGCAATGCTTCGCTATTGTTATGTATGAGCGTCTTCTAAAAATCAATCTTTTGGCTCTTAAAAATGTTATTATTGTATTATGTTTCACTTCTCTATAATCACCGGCCCTTTAGCTGAGTAAATTTGACGCAGGGCCGGAGATGAAAGGTGAAGAATAATGTTCACTTTCTTTGTATATTCACCTTCAGAATTTGCAAAATTTCATCAACAAAGAGTCCGAGCAGCGCCGAGTATATCAGCTACTTCATAATAAATCGAAAAATGGTCATGGACACTTTAAATAAATTTTAAATCAAATAACAAAATCGATATTTTATGACTAACAACCACGTGGCCAAAATCCGACCAATCACGATCCATGTGACGTCACGCGGGTCCTTCAAGATGCTTCAATACTTGGTCAACCGGATCAAACCGACCTACATTCCGGCGCCTCGAAGACGTGCGCCCATCTGTTAGGAGCCTTTTGGGTATGTACAGTTTATAACCTAAACAAACAAATCACGCGAGTCAAAAAGAAAAAAAAAGAAAAAAAAAAAGACCAACCACATGGCCAAATTTTTTTTAATTTATGGATTATATGACTACTTATGAAAACGTCAATCATTATATATTATTTTTACTTCAACCTTCCCCCTTCTCCAACTGACTTAAGAAAATCAGATAATCGAGACAAAGTATCGATATCGCAAATGCAGATTTTACGTTATTCATTACATGCCTTTATAACCAAAATACTGTAATTAACCCCCCCCC
>JAHWFO010097618.1:414653-454657 GCA_023313115.1 Rhysida immarginata
TCATCCTGAGATTGGTCGCCACGAAAAGCCCTATTAGAAAATAACATACATTATATTCCTGAGCGAAAGATAATCGCAATTCCTGTCGATTGCTGTTTCACGCAATCCATTATATTTCTGTTAATGCTGTTTCACGGAATAATCGCGAAAGTTTGGATTTTATATATATATATATATAGATAATAGTAGCAAATTGGAAAATTGAGATTATGATTACAAAATGGACTACTGAACTTCCGTACATATTTTGATGAATTTAGGAGGGAAAAAAAAAACCACATTTCCGAGGGCGGGACTCGAACCCGTACCTGCAAAATAAGAAGGCAGCAACATACCGCTGTGCTACAACAATAACCTCTAATTTGACATCAAAATTTTGGTATTTATGAAGTTTTTTTTCCTCTCAAAACTCATCCACGTGAATGCAGAGCAGCTTCTTTTCAATATTCTTTTTATATTTTGCCATATTCTTCGAAGTTCGCCAAGGGAGATGGAGAGAATGCAGACTCGATTCGATAGACACAATAATGGTGGCGAAGCGCCAGTCCGTCAGCAGCGATGACGTCATGGCGATGGTGCCTTCTGTGGCGAAACGGAATGGAAATTTTTCTTCAACACCAGAGACAAACTTTCCATCGACATTTTGGTGATCAAAAACGAAATGGAAAGGAAGTTACAATATAAAAATTTTCCGTTAGGGTTCCGTTCTGGCGTGATTCCGGTGATGTGGAAACCACGCCTTACTATTGATGCTGTTTCACGGAATAAGCGCAAAAGCAAACAACGACGTCACAATTTCTAAGCCAACGTCACAATTTTTTAAGGAATGCAAAAATCCTATTGAGCTCCAGGTAAATTGAGTTTTAAAAAACATCTACAATGGAAAGGAAGAAAGAATAAATAAAATCCTTTCTTAGCGAGCACCTAGAAGCCAAGAGAAATATACTCGTCAAATTTCAAGTTTGAAGGCTTCATAGTTCTGGAGATTTCGTGATGAATGAGTGAATGAGTGACTGGGTGAGTGAGTGAGTGAGTGGTATTTGGATTTTATAGATATAGATATTCAATAGAATTCTGTGCGCTTGGAATGAACTTTAATTATGTGAACTTTTACAATTGTTCCATTTAAACTGTCTGAAATTGTTTGTAAGAAATTCTACTGAAATATCCTCAAATAATTTGTCTGGACTTTGAAGTTATTAATTCCTCGGACTTGGACTTTAATAAGTAATCGGTGTTTATGATACATTATTCATTGCCAATTAAACTCGTCAATTAGGTTGAATTTAACGCCCGTTTTTAGGCATAGTTGTTTTGAGGGACCACGCCATATGCTATTGATAAATTACATTACTCGAAAAGCATACTGCCATGTTTTCATGTAATTAATTGTATGTTTAAACTAAGTAATTTATGACGACTTGTGACTAGGATAAGTTTTGATTTAGTCGTATTAAATGCCTTAGTGAGTAAGAGTCGTAATAGGTTTTCTCGTTTTGTGTATTATTCATTACTTGAGTAAGTTTTGTCTTTTGGAATTCTTCAAGATATTTAGTTAATGTGTTCTCGAAAAAGCCGTTTAGTTCGGTGTTATCTTTTGTAAGAGTTATATTGTGCGGATGTTCTTTAGTTTTTGAAGTTCAATAGCTTATTTGTATTTGCTCAATTTTAGTCCGTAAGTTTTCAAGCATGTAATTTTTGTGCTATATTCTTCATTTTGAGTAGTCAGCTTTGTTGTAGATTTCGACTTCAAAGTTATTCATTGTAGTTTATCAATCATTCTATATTTTTAGAGTTAGAATTTTAGCTCTTTACTTATACCTACCCAATTTAATTATATATATTTACTTTGTGTTTGGATCTTCTTATAATAAACTTTATTTAATACAACCTTACCCTGTTAACGTGCAACATTCTTAATTCCACTGCGTGAACCTTTTATTACTCTGTTTTTACACGTTACACTATTCCAATGTGTCAATCTGCTTAGAACCATTCTTGATTCTGGATGCAAAATGGTGCATCTGACTGATATCACTTCCAGGTGATTCGTCCATCATCCAGCAGAATGATCTCGATGCGTTCTTCTTTTGTCAAAGCCATCTTGTGCCTAGAAAGAGAAGAGAAAAACGAATCCTCTGTGATTCCTGGCTTTAGGGGATTATATCGTTTCTGTTCTATAAAAGTCTCTATGATTCCAGACATTTTGCACACCATGTGTGTGTTTCATAATAAATTTCAATTTAAGATAATATTTTGCAGTACTGACAAATTTATATTTTTAAATTTCACATTTATTTGACTATATAAAAATGTTTTCGCTCTCCATCGGCACTATTAAGCACACGCCTACGAGATCTGTCTTACAAAAAAAGCAACTTTTTTTCGAATCTGTAGTCCGAAGCATTAAATCGTGATAATGTTTTTAGATGCAGCAAGCAAATAAATATTTTATAGAGTACGAAATCTTCTATTTATTTATTTATTTATTTATCAGTGGATGAGTCTACAGAAGCATGTTCCTCGCTAATACTCAATAAGGGCTTATAATAACTGAAATAATAACTGAAGTATGAAATATAAGCGCGGGTATCGAGTCTCTCGATATGTCAAGTAAACACAGCGTCTGTTCTTAACGTGCATCTTCTCTTTACTCGTGTTTGTGCTCACAACCAAATATGGGACCACAAACACAGCACGTGCAAGCTTTTCGCAGTATTTAGAAATCACAAAACGAGTGTATTTTGTATGACGAAAAATTAAAATTATTCATCACCCGTAACGGTTTTTTGGATTGGAACATTATTCTTAACTATAGAGAGGAAGCACTTCAAAGCACATAGCAATTAAACAAGCGCATAAATTCAAAATAAGATGACTTCAAAAAGCATCAAAACATCTAAATGAACATTTAATTTATTCTTCAATGTTTCAAAACAAGAAATTCTGAATTAAATTGTGAATAATAAAATACATTTATTTATTGTAAATACATATCAATGGCCGATTTTTCTCTTCCGTTACCAGTTTATATGTTTAGTTAACTCTCAAGTCAGTGACTTGCATGCTTCTTTCTCATTGAAGAATTTTTCCTGTTTCTACCTAAACATCAGAAGCCTAAATGTTAATCTCCCCTGTACTCTCGTTAATTTAAATAACCTACCGTTGTTCCCAAATATGTTGATCTTTACTGAGAGCTGGGTCTATGATCCCTGCGATGCCCCGGATATTTCCGGTTACCAGGTCACCTCAATATGTCGGACTAACAAACGCGGTGGTGGTATTACTATATATCTCTCACATCAATTTTCCTTCACCCCTATCCCACAATATTCTCTCGTCTCAGCCTATTACGAGGTATTGACTCTTCTAATTAACAATACATTTATTTTACTTTCTATCTATCGTCCCCCTTCTGGTCTTTTTTCTTCTTTTTTTCTTCTGGTCTTTTTTCTACATTACTTGAACAACAAAAATCTGGGAAAATACTTATTTTAATTGGTGATTTTTAACATCGATTTTAATAACCTTCCTCCTCAGTTAATCAACTCTTAGACCCAATAACCCGTTCCGGACTTTCTCCTTCTACCTTTTCTTTTTCTCATTATTCCTCTCAGTATAATCCTACTCTGCCATTCACTCTTGCTTTACGAACTCTGATTCAATTCTTTTTAGTAGTTTTATCGATGTGTCTATTTCTGATCATCTTCCCTTAACTCTCGTTTTTCCAATATCTCGCTGAATACTCATGTCTGTAAGCGTTTAATTACTCATAATCTATTCTCAATCCTTTTTAGCTTTAAACAATAGGAACAGTCTTTTTTCTGATTTAACCGACTCCAACCAGCTTTTTATTTCATTAGATGGTCAGTGAGGGTTTTAATGGTACGCCTACCTCAGCTGTTCGAATTAATGATGAAAAATATATGAGTTATTTTTATTTGTTTTTTATCTCATTTTCAGCTTGAGTATGACCGCTACTTTACTTTATATCCCCGCTCATCTACTAACTCTACCTCCATTATTCATAAACCTTGAATTTCAGTCGATATTTTAGCGCTTATTAAAAGTAAAATTGTTTTATACCGGAAATATCGTAGAAACCCATCTCCTAACGCTTTTAGCAAGTTCAAACTTTTTTCTAATACTGTAAAAAATACTATTATAATTTCCAAGCGTTCTTACTATTATTCCTTGTTCTCCCGAACATGTATGTCACGAATTTCCACCAAATTGAAATAGGTTACTCAATTGAAGCTACAATAGATGCCTCCAAAATAAGAGAGTGCGGATTTTTATTTCTTTCAAAATAAACCACGAAAACGAAAAAATTTGAGCACACATATTCATACAAGGACTTCATTGTTAAACGGTGTATTACTGCGCTTAACGGAACTTATTTCTTCCACTATTCACAGCAATAAGAACGAATCCAATTCAGATGAAATAAAGAGCAGCAGATGGCAATTGAATGGCTTCTCAAATTTCTAAACAAACTTAGTTTTTAAAATAGATTATTACAATTAGCTAATTGCTTTCCAGCAAAAAATGACTATAGTAATTAATAACCATTTCCTTAATTTATTATTTCATTTTATTAAATAATTCGGTAATCAAACACGGGGCTGGCTTCATGTGCAATGTCGAGTAATACGTTGCGTTGGTGAGGGGGTATGTATCGCGGTGCTGTATAATATTAAATAAAAATAGTATACATGGATGCCTACCTCATCTTATAAATTATTTCGAGACGAATAATTGTACAGAAAAATTAAGGTTTTATCCTTAATAACAGTGCTCTAACTGCAATTCTTTGTCGATCGCCGCTAACAAGTTTGCTTCCCCTCTTTCCGACATGTTTTTTGAACTCTGCGCACTTCCGAGGCGCTTCTCTGCCGCGCAACGCTATCACTTCCACGGTGTGCTTACGCGCAAAAAAAGGCTACCTGGAGTTCCCTTGTTAGTAAAGATAAATGGCGTCTCTTGAAGTCTTTGTCTCATGGCCCTACCTTACCTTCCTCTCCTTTTTCCAACCCTGATTTAGTCTCTTTTTCCTCTCTTACGGACTTCATCCATGCTTTACTACCCCCTATAACTGATTCTTCTATCTCTTCTGACATCAGTTATCCCTTTCAAATTTCCCCCTTCCTTCTAGTTTTTACGCTAATCCCACGGGTGAAGACGAAGTTCTTAATGTTATTACCCAACTAAAATCTTCCCCCGTACCGGACCCCCTAGGGTTCCGTTCTGATGTCATTATTGCTATAAAACATACCCTTGCTTTTCCTCGTTCCTTCATCTTTAACCACTCTATTATTACTGGTACTTATCCAACTATCCTAAAATCAGCCCGTGTTGTGCCGATATTTAAGAAGGTGATCCTGGTTCTTACTCTAATTATCGCCCCATTACTGTACTACCAGTGTTTTCTAAAATTTTTGAAAAACTTTTCTTTACTCATTTATTACAGTTTATTTTTGATCATAATTTTCTTTCCCCCTGTCAACATGGTTTTGTTCCTAACAGGAACGTGGAAACGGCGTGTCATGAATTATTCGAACATCTCTCGTCCGAAATGGCCCGTAACAAATTCGTTGCATCTATATTCATTAATTTTACAAAAGCATTTGACTCTATACCTATCTACTTACTTCTCTTTAAACTACATTCTTTTCAGGGTTTGCCTTTTTTATGGCTTACTAGTTTTCTTTCTAATCTAAAATATCACTTAGCTCACTCAGGTAAATCCTCATTTACTATTACTAGGAATCGGGGGTCCCGCAGGGATCGATCCTCTCTCCGCTTCTTTTCATCCTTTTTATAAATGACCTACCTTTAATCTACACTGCTATTAAAACCATTTTGCACGCCGATGATGTTTCGTTAGTGTTATCGAATACCGATATTTTGCATGTATTAATTTCCATCAACGAATCACTCGGCAAGTTTAGCCATTGGAGCTCTGCGAACTCCCTTACTGTCAATATTGTTAACACCAAGCTGATGTTTTCCATCAGCGTAACAAAGGTAACATACCTGTATCTCCCTTGGTCTATTATGACAACTGCATCATTGCTCTACTACGACTTTTACTTATCTTGGACTTACGGTAAGGTAAGTATCCCCCTAGAGTATCATGGGACTCTCATGTTGATGCTTTGGTAGTTAAACTTAACAAAAAACAAGGTATCTTCTCCAGACTTTACTGCCTTCTTCCAACATTCTGTTGTTGTTATATTATTCCTGGATCCATTCATCATTATGCTACGGTGTAATATTCTGGGGGTCTAACACTGCTACCAATCTTTCTCGACTATTTAAATTACAAAAGTGGTTCCTTCGCACTCTCCTTAATCTCCCCCAATTTTCTTCTGTTCTCATTACTTTTCTTCACCACGTATACGTACAATATATCCGATTTATTTTTTGTCCGTGTGCTCGTTTATTTACAAAACCTCTAATTCTCTCTTATTGCTTTCCCCCCACTTATCAATATGCTTTAATCGAGACACCCATAATCACTATACTCGTATTGCTAATGAGATTCTCCCGCCGTCTTTTACCCGTAATTATAGGAACAATTGTGTTTCGTTTATCGGAATTAGATGCTGGGCTTCCTTACCATCTGAAATTCGCTCTTTATTTCCTTACTCATCCTTTCGTAACTCTTTAAGGAATTATTTTCTGTCCCATGTCCCTTTGGGCAGAATTTTTCCACGTTAATTTTTCTAATTCCTCTCTGTTATCCACATATATTCTGCCATAACCAGGTCTTATATGATTGTTATTTGAAATTTTATATAATTATCTTTTATAATTATAATTACAGTTTATTTTACTACATATATGTTATATAATGATTGTTTAACTTACAATGTACTTTATAGTAGTTGTAATTTTCCTTTTTTTAATTTTGTACAACTCATAATTTTTGCGTTGGCTTGTATCTTGGATATTTTGTTGCCCCATCTTTAATATCTGTAAAATCATATTATTTGTTTAGTTTTGCCATTTACTAATCTATCCGGTTATTTTGATGTTTCTGTAAGGGTGGCCTTGAGGCCTAACTCGTCGGTTTTTAACCATAGACGCCTCATTGGGCACTATTATTTTGTTTTGTCTAACCTTTAAATAAATAAATTAAAAAATGAAAAATAATGGAAAAGAATATTCCAATACACAAGGATTCAGTAGTCTTTATTCAAAATACTGAAAGTAAAACGTTAGGCGATTACACGAATTTGCTAGGTAAGACAGTAAAATATAGTGGCGCTATATGTTACCACACTTTCAACATATTTTATAATATCTCTGTATTAAGGATTTATATAAAAATTGTTGCTCGGACAACAATGGGTCAGATGAATTTTCATTGGCGGCGTATGCTTCAAGCCAACACCACCTAGACAGAAGACCTGCGCACAGAAACGACATATATTGTTACATCATCATCAAACGGCCAAATTTAGGGCTTATTATTGGTGGAAATACGATTAACAATAGCCGTTTTAATGTGATGTAACAATGTATGACGTTTTTGTGCGCAGGCCTTCTGTCTAGGTGGTGTTGTTCAAGCCCGCAACAACAACACAAAACTGTTTCCGGTGTAGTTTTTTGCATCATGCTTTTTGTAGAATGATCTCCAGCCTTAAAACGTTATATTAAAAATTATTTATTATAATTAATAATCTTATTTAGTCGTATTTATGATTTATTTAAGTTTATTTTTCTGTACAGGCTACTATAAATGATTCATTCGACTTCCAAAGTCGTTGGTATTAGCACGAGTCACTTGCCTTTTCAAAAATGGTAACAAAGCAGGGAAATTGTTTTTAAGTTTTGGAATATGCGAGATGTACGTCTGCTATTGCCTTGTACAGAAAAAAAAACACCATGTAAACAGTTCATTTTGTGGTGTTTTCGCCAGTTTAAGAACACTAGTTATCTGTGTATACGGAAATGAAACGGTCGACCAGGTGTTGCAGCTGAAACAGTGCAGAAAGTGACTGTTCCGTGTGCAGTCCATAAAAATCTAGGGGCACACACAGAACATTTGTTTAGTGCAGCGTATCCCAAACTGTGCCGCGAGAAATTTGCTAATGTGCCGCAGGATTTTTCGAAATTTGCTTCAATAAATTAAAAAATATTAATTTTTCACCCTAAACAAAAAAAATAATTTTTCACAAAAATAAACATTATTTTATGTGTGCCGCGAAAATTTTTAGAAGATAAAAAAAGTTTGAAAAACACTGGTTTAGTATAAAAAAACTTAGTGAGTTTACGGTTCCTTTCATGTATCAGTTATACTTTTTCTGTGTGGAATATACTTTGGAAAATGCAGTGCTTTGAAATTAAATGAATCATTTATAGTAACCCTGTAATTTTATACTTTATTTTCTTAATTTGTTTATTTTCGCAGTTTGCTGTTTAAATCTATTATTAAAAAAACTCTTGGGTATATATTTTTTAATTTTAACATTTTTTAACGTTAAATACCTTTTTTTTCCTCGTTTACTGTTGGCCTTTCTTGTATCTTCCTATTTGGTGAATGGATCTAGTGGAGATCAAATTGTTTAGTTTTCTTTGCTGATTTTTTGCCAGCCTGGGGATATCTACCGATTGTGACATATGACGTTCGTTCATTTATTGTATTTTTTTTTGTTCTTCTTCTTTAGTTGTCTCTCGGTCCTGCTGATGATGGGAACATAGCTTCTGAAATGCGCACTCTGATGTTGTTCAAGAATTTTTTCGGGCTTTGAGATTGGATTTACTTTTCTCACGGTAAACAATGTTTTTTTTCCTTACCTCAGTTACGCTTAGACTTTCCAAATAGACGACAAAAAACGCTTTCTTTGATTATAAAGTTTAAGAATATTTTTTATTAAGACCGTAATAAATCCCATTTTGTTATTCTCTTCTTAAAATTCAAACATGGTTGCTAGGATGCTGGAGGTAAACAAGAGTTGCTTAGAAGTCATTAATTCTCATTAATTCAAGGTCTTTCAACAAAGAGAAATGATAATAGGCATCACAACAAGTTCCTATCTATAGCCCTCTTTCTTTCTGTTTGAGTAAACATTTCAATTTTGATAATATTTTAATAATCTTTTTAATAGACGGAAATGAGGGATCAAAATAGAAAAGATCATTGCGGGTCATTCTCTTCTCTTCCGTTGTAATTAAAAAAATAGTGTATAACATTTTATTAATGTTTGTTATAAGAATACTATAATTTAATTACAATTCTGTGTTGTTTTCCAGATAAGTGCAAGTTATTATGAAATTCTAAAGCTAACGTAGTTAAGATATACTTCGATGATAGGATACGTATTTTTCTATATTTATATGCATAACAGTGCCCAAAACATTCTACCACCTTCAAGATTTAGATAGACCGAGAGATCAATACCTTGAAGTTGTATAATTTTTATATATTTATTTACATAAGGAAAATACAACTCACTTTAATAGGAGGTTGATAATATGCTAATCTATAATAGTGGCTTAATTAATTAAAATTATGATGGATTTCCGCAGTTTTCTTCAGTAGAGCCACTTTATTTTGTTTATAACGAAAGCGAAAATTTTGTATGCATGTACCTTCTAAAATGCAATCGATATGAAGTTCTATTCATAATTGACATCTGCTTATCGTCTCTGCAAAATAAAGAAAATGTGATCTAACGGTGTGACGAACAGCTCGGTTCTCTTTCATATTCTTCCCCGAATAACATACTGTATATTTACAAGTAAATGTTTTTTAATCTTTCGTTTCCCAGTTTTATATCTTAATATTTAAATTTTTTTCTTATTATTGCTCGTATTTGCCAGTAGTACAGTGCCTGTCAAACTTTCCAGAGCTCTTATGGTCGCTCTAAATACTTAAAATATATATCAATCTTTTCTGGTCACGTTAGTAAGACAGAAAGAGGTGCAATCAGATTAAATTTTAATGTTTAATAAATTTTGTAAAATGAACATAAAGTACAGAGCTGATCATTGTTCCAGCCTAATAATAATAATAAAAACTATTAAAAAGTATAGAGTAGCATGTGGAAGAATATTTTTCTTAGAGCACACATCCTGTATGTTTCTTCTTGAAATATACGAGACAAATGAAATTTCGCATGACTGCTTTCACTATTTGAAGTCCGATGTATCTCAGCTTGAGAAGTAGTAATAAAAGTATAAAATTACCAATTGAATCAATAAACAATATGTCAGGTAAGTCGTCCAATTATGCAATTTACTAAATTAATACGTATATCTTAATTAGATCAATAGGCATTCTCAAAGAGTTAATATGAAACAATATGCAATAAATTTATCATATCCACGATAATAAAATATCAATATCAAAAACATAATAAACTTTCGAGAAAAATTGTCCAAGCTTCAATGGTATTGAAAATCTCCATAATTAAGTCGTAAAACAGGCTGAGCAAAAGTAGAAGAATATTTTTTTATTACATCCGTCTATAGTTTTATTTTCAATATTTTCATAATAGTTTTTTATTATTTTATTCTTCGATAGTTTTAGCCCTTGCAATATTGACCAACATGCAGTTATTAGATCTTGTTCGTCACTTACACTACAAAATGGAAAACTGGCCTCGACTAGCATGAATGTGTGGTTCAATAGGAGGTGCCTGCTGTTAAGAATGACACCGAAATACGCCGTTATCCGAAAGAAGGACAATTCCACCGCTGCCCAACGTACGAAGACATACGCTGAAAGAAGGAACTTCGCTTCTTACACTGGATAAAATAATAGAAAACTACATCTAGTGTTGGCCGCCCACATGGAGCCTAATTTAACTCTTAATATCATTGATAACCTGAAGATTTACATCAAAAACATCCAGAAAACCAGTAAGTTCCAATACCAGAAGACGGAGAAAAGCTAGAACGGATACAACACGGCATCCAAAAGATCAATAAGTTCCAATTACACAAGTTTGTAATTAACTTTACATCATTTTCAATGAGGAGGACGAAGACCTCTTAAACAAAGGTTTCAAACACAACCTAAAAAGACGACTCACAAAAGATGACTACATCAACATGGCGATTGAAGTTGAGATGACCTTACTAAAAATCTACCTTGAAGATCGGGCTAATATAAGGGTGTTAGCCGCCCAAGAAATAAAGAAGTTTATTTCGGAAAACATCCCAATCAACGACGACCATAGGAGTGCCACCCAAATCAAGATCAAGCTATTGGAACACAAAGCCTCCGTAGTAAGAGCGGATAAAGGCAGCGCGATAGTCGTTATATATAACCTGGACTATGTCAACAAGGTAAGAGACTACATACAAAAGCACGGATTTAAAGGATTAACGGAGAACCCACACCAGCCTATCAAAGAGAGATCAAGAAAACTATAAAGGACTTCCAATCTGACTTATTCAAAGAAAAGTCCCGCTGATTATTCTGCACAAACTCTTATCTCGTATACGTGCCCTTATAAAAATGCACAAGGAAGGACACCCAATTCGGCCGGTAGCAGCCCTGCCAACTATTTTTGGAGAAAAATCGGGTGATAGTAAATTTTTGTAGGATAAAATATACATATCGATAACATAATTAATTGTTACAAAAATTGTGCACTGAAATTTTACTTTTGGACTTAATTTTACATTATATGGAACCCGTCAAAATTTGACGGAAAACAACTATGTGGTTTAAAAAAAAACAAAGACATCACAATCAAGAACTTTGCTAGCATTGATGGTTAAATTTACGACAATTACAACAATTAACGACGATAACAATGATCAATGTACATGCGCAGAAATGCCGATTTTGCTCTTTAAAAAGTGCTTTGCGTTTAGGGTTAGGATGTCACAATTACATATTGTACTCTATTCAAAATAGTTAAGAGAGTAAGATACACGGTACGTGAACTAAGTGCTCAGTAAGTAAGTGCTGGTGAATCATAGGAAAAGAAGGGAAAAATTTAGGGGTTCTTTTACGACAGTACTATTCGCCGGGAGATTTTTACGATACGCCGGGTGACCGGGTGAGATTGTCAAAATCCGGTTGACACCCGGTGAATCCAGGTGAGTTGGAAGGTCTGCGGTAGTCGACTGCACTTCATCAACTCTCTACTATATGGCTCAACAAGTGACAAAAACTATCAAGAAATTGTGACCATTGGACAACACCCACGTCATAAGCCACATCATACAGATGAAGAAGAAACTCGGTTCCATACAGGTCAGTGATAACATCATTCTTTGGACATCATAAACCTATACCACAACATTCCGTTCCGTGAGGCCATAGATATCATCGATGCTAGGCTGTCCAATAGAGATATCGATCCACTAATACGTGAAGACATCATTAACGTCCTAGTAGTCCTTTGCAACCGAAACTACCTCAACGGTGATTACCAAGGTAATCTAGAATAACAGGTAAGTCCAGTTTGTCAGAAATGCTTAACGCGCATGCGCATTGTGACGTCACCGGATGACTTAAAGTTTTATCAGGGAAAAGGTAGAACGGGAAGCGCAGGTTGTAACAGTTCCAATGCTATTCAAGTGAAATCGAAACAGCGCCACTGGTCTCCAACGGCCAGGCCGCTCTTGATAAATCCTCCCTCCGGCCTTCATGGTGCTGCTATACAGGCTTCTCCTGCCCCCCCTCCCTGCCTGGGCTGTTCCTTTGACCACCCTCTCGCAAATGCTATTTTATTCCGTTCATTTAACGTTAGGCATACGTATCTCCATGGAGTAATGAACCATGGTCTATTGCTTCATGCGTATCTCTTCATGTTCCTAATGTGCTTTTCTTCTTTTCTGAGTTGGAATGTGTCAACGCAGCACAATCTGGCACCGCCTGTCTTTGACTTGTCGGAAGAAAAAAATAAAATCGAGGACTTAGTTGCTGGATGCGCTTATGACATTCGTGGAATAGAATAAAAACTGCCATGAATGCGCCGCGCAGAAACGGCTCTTTGAAGATAACCAATCACCTCGTAGGAAATAGATACAAATTACATTTTATCTACAGAAGGCTAGATTAGAGAGATTAGAAAATAACTGCTCCAATCTTGGAATTTTATGTTCATCTAATAATTTATTAAGTACCGAAAGGTGTTTTATGCTATCAGTGTGGGGAAACGTGTCTGTTTGTCTGTCCGTCTGTCTGTAACTCTAACTCCTCCGAGGCTATGAAAGATTTTCAAAATCTGTTTTCATCAGTCGATGAATATGGTTCATGGCACGAACCAATCACAAATATGATATAAATCGGTTCATTGGCAAATGCACAAATGGTATCTCAATTTTCCCACCAAGTAATTTTCAATGGGAAGACATTTTAAGTAATATATCAAACAAATCGTAATGACGAGATAGAAGCGGTTATTCATTATTATTTTCGTCAGTCGATGAATATGGTACATGGCACGAACCAATCACAAATATTATCTAAATCGGTTCAATAGCACGTGCACAAATGGTACCTTCAAGAAGCCATCTAGCAATTTTCAATAGAACTTCACACTTTTAAAAATTTATTACATCAAAGCTATTCAGAATATAGACACACCACACACGGATTTTTATATAAAAATTCTGGAAGTTTATTGTCTGATGCGGAGGATAATTTCAAGGACCGCCTCAGTTTTAGTGACGAGGCCACCTTCCATGTGAGTGGTAAGGTGAACAAACAGAACGTCCGAATATGGGGGACTGAAAACCCATGAGAATTTGTGGGACATGTGCGTGATTCCCCAAAGGTTAATGTCTTCTGTGCAGTGTCCAAAACGAAAATCTAAGAACCCTTATTTTTTCATGGAACCGACCTTACGAGGGGACACGTAACTGGACATGCTGGTTAATTGGTTAATGCCACAATTGCATGAAGACAGTGACAATTTTATCTTTCAGCAGGATGGGGCACCTCCACACTGGAAGACAGAGGTGCGGGAATTTCTTGATGCCACTCTCCCACAGCGGTGGATTGGTCGAGCGAAGTGGCCACCGCGGAGCCCCGACCTCACACCTTGTGATTTCTTTTTATGGGGGTGTGTAAAGGACAAGGTCTTCACCCTACCCCTTCCCCGTGACCTAGACGATACGTGGGATTGATGAAAGAACGCATTACGGTAGCGATACGTGGGATTGATGGAGACATGTTAATGCGGATTTGGGACGAATTCGACTAGCGCATTGATGTATGCCGTGTCACGACAGGGGGGCATATTGAACATCTTTAACTGTGTCACAATAAACTTTAAGAGTTTTTCTTTAAGAATCCGTATGTGGTGTGTCTATATTCTGAATAGTCTTGATGTAATAAAAAGTGTGAAGTTCTTTTGTAATCACCCTGTATATCAAACAAATCGTAACGACGAGATAGAAACAGATATAAATTACTATTTTCGCCAATTAATAAATATGGTTACGGGAATGAACCATTTAGAAAATGGTTCAAATCGAAACAATGGCACGTGCTCTAATGGTACCCTTATGACACCCTCAAATTTTGTCGATGATAAGATATGGCATGTAATATATCAAACAAATTGGAATGATGCGTCATGAATGAATATAACGTAAAATTAATGATAGTCGAAATTGGTTTCAAGTAACCTGGTTTAGTCGAACCATTATAGTTCATTGGAACTTTCAATGTTAAAATATGGCATATAATATATCGAACAACTTGGAATGATGTTTAATGAATGGATTTAATATAAAATTAATGATAATTCAAATTGGTTCAAAGGTACGTGGTTAATGCATCATTGTGGTCCATTAGAAACTTACAATATTAACATAGGGCAGTTTAAAATATGGTTCCGCGAATGGTTTAGTTTAACCTTTCGGTACTTGGTTATGTCATTCCTTAATGGTTTATTTATTATGCAGTCACTTATTTAAAATTGTATTTTTCATCTAAGGCTGAGTTTCGATTAAAGTCGAAACTGCCTGGCCGCTTGGTTTGCTAATTACATCCGATTTCACTAAATCCCCCGAGCTTCGATTCCCATTGTAATTCTTCCCTGGTTTTACTTCGGGCAGTGTGCGTTAGCCATTATTCTGGTCACAAAAGAAAACGTTTTCACGTAAAAAACAAAACTCTTCCGTTGTATTTCTGAAGAAACGTTTATTTGTAAACTTCCTGTTTTATAAATTAATATTTCCCAATGCCTGCATAAATAAAGTTGTTATAAAATAATATCGAAATTATTATTTCTTTCTCTTAACTGCCAACGGTTCCGATGAATCAATTTCGAAATCTTAACGAGGAATGATAACTAGGCCTAATGATAACGAGAAATACGTTATATTCCTTGTCTCTGTGTTCGCTATAGTCTGTAGATAGTAGATGGTCATCCAACTCCACTGAAAAATGAAGCTAAAGTTTCTAGATCCCGATAGGGGTAACTCAATTGAAAAATGGCACTGCGTGTACAATCGGACTAAAAAGGCATGCAGCGCCGCCCTATCCTGAGCTAGAAATTTTAGTTTCATTTTCAGTTTCAAGGCAGCCGGAATTATTGGCATAATATTGCCGAAAATTATGTATTCTACATAATCTTAAAGAAATAATAGACAATCCAACTATTGAATGCATTACATAGCTCATTATTAATTTTGGGCATCAACTAAAATTAAATAACTTTACAAGTTATGAAATTTAGATCATGCTAGGTGCCGCATAGAGCGCAGAAAGTCCATTGCGACTATGCGGCTCCTAGCGTGATCTGAATTCCCTAGCTTCCCTTAACAATGGTAATTGACGGGAGTTGAACGACCATTTACTTCTATAGACCGTGGTGTTCGCTTAATGTTAACTATCCGCACATCGCGCGATGACTGATCATGAGACCAAGGTAAATGAATTTATATTTTAAAGACACCCCCCCCCCTCTTCTAACGAACTGATATATACCCCTCTTTCTTTTTAGTCACAGTAAATTTCACTTACTTTGGTCGCATGATCAGTCATCGCGCGATGTGCGGATAGTTAACATTAACCCTGTATTCACATTAAAAAGATAATACGTAAGTACATTTTACAATAATTATAAATTACGTAAGTCTCTCCTTATAATGGCATTATTATTTAATTAAAATATATAGTATAAAGGATGAGAATTGTGAAGGAAATAAACGAGTCGTCAAGTGTCGCTATCGCACGACTGTTTTCATTGCCGCCATGTTTTAGTTTCTGTTGAGGTTTCGATTTAGCGGGTATTGGTTTCGATGTCATCCATTGACGTCAAAATACGCTTGCGCACTAAGGCAATTTTTATCACTTCCGGCAAACTGACCCCACCTTGTTCTATAAAGATCAACCTGAAGTTTATCTCCAACACTTAGAAGCTAAGTTCGTCCAGCCCCTGCTATTATCCAACAAATTGTATATGCGGTACGTTCTTGATACATTAATCGCCTTCGACAAGGATACCACTGACGCCAACGACATCCTCAATGCCTTCAAGTTCCGTAGCAACATTCAATACAGAAAGGACGAAGAAATTAAAAACAGGCTAAACTACCTAGACGTCACCATTACAAAAAATCTGCAAAACAAAAGCTTCGAGTTTGGGATCTTCCGGAAACCCACGACCGCATGCAATATCATTGCTTACGACTCCAACCACTCCCCGCAGCATAGGAATGCAGCAATAAGTCACTACTTTCGAAGAGCGATTACATACCCCATCACCAAGTTCGATAGGGACAACGAGATGGTGCTGACAAAAGAAGTTGCCAAAAAGAACCATTTCCCCAAGGAAATTATTCATTCCATCTTCAGGAAGACAAGCTGCAGGTCAACAACCAGAATATGATTGGAAATGCGACACAAGGTGCAACGGAGGATATGGTAAAGAAGTTTGTAACCTTCACTTTCACAGGGCCGGAGACTAGCAGAATTACATATATTAAGCATCGCATATAGGACTGCCAACAAATGCAAATATGCCCGGAATCAAAAAAATGACTCACGACTCGGGGATTACAAACTTACATGTATAGATTGTGGATGCTACTACATCGGATACCCGAGGAGGTCGTTCAGAGAGAGGTTCGCTGAGCATCGTAGGTCCTGAATCAATGGGGACAAAAATCAGCGTTTTCAGAGTATCTCATAAAGAAGAAACACCAATTCGTTACAATGGATACATTAATGACCATTGTACGAACGATAAAAGACCATAGAAGAATCTGACGTATGAAGCGCTGGAAATCCGAAATTTCCATAACACTGAACCTGTCAAATTTTTGAACAACCGATTATCATTCGAAAGAGACCCATTATTCGATGTTATGACTGATATTGTCAATTAAATAACCAGCACTGCCAGTTTCTATTTTTTTTTTCTCTCTTTGTGAATCCACCAATCAGAAAAAATCCCCTTTCACCATAATGGAATTGGTTTTCCCCCGTAGTTATTTTTCTGATTGGTGGATAGGCTCCCGTGATGATAGTGTTTATACCGAAACGCGTCGGCTGTTAATAAATTCCTACAATATTGCATTATCTAATTTTTTTATTTTTCTATAGTATTTAAAATAGAAGCTAACAATTACGGCCAACCGGAATCGCACAAGCATCCGCCATCTCCGGTGTCAAAATAACCGATCAATCCAAATGGAAAAATTCCAGTAAACAGTTCCGAGATATCGTAATGGCTTAATTCATCAAATAACTGAGCTCCATGTGTAGCTCTAACACCGCAGAGTAAAGTAACATAGCTAATGGAGAATTGGCTGACGTTGATATTAACTGTTGCATAAATATTGTAAAGAGTTAAAGCATTACCGTCCGAAGGCTAATTTTCAAACTTATTCCCATGGCTGCATACTTTAACGCAAGAAATTCCATTCACTGAAGACGGCGGAGACACTCCAGGATTAGGTAGGTGACCAGCGCTAAATTCATCCTCTTTGAACAGAGAATTGCCATTACTAGATATAACAGGTTTAGTAGAAGACATCTTCACATAGAATAATGTTTGTTCACAGAATCGGTATTAAAAAAATTCATACAATTGCCACTTATCTACCTGGCGTTCTTCATTTCACTAGGGTCAATCGTACATCCCGATGAATTATTCATTGAACGCAGCACACGACAGGAACCATCATTCGATTTTCACGGCAGGGCATCAGGCTGGAAGTCCTCGTGAGGACGCTTGCTCCCATATCCAAAACTTTTCTTCCTCGAATGCGTTACGGATAAAGTAAAATCCGTGGAATCCGTCTGCCAACTCCTCGGCGTTCGCTCCGACTTCTCTTTAAAAGCGATTCCATTTACCAGAAACGGTAACCGCGGGCCCGGCTAGAAAGAAGAGTTCCAGAATGATCTTGAAGCAAATCCTCGAACCCGCGACTCCCCTTTTCCGTCAACGAATGATCTCGATTTCGTTTTCGAATCACTTGACATTGATCCAATTAAAAAATACGCTATATTTTAATTGGAACAATCATCTGTCTATGAAAATTCATACATTATATCCATAATCTGTCTACTGCAATTTTCAGATCCCGGTATAGATAATTTTAAGCATAAGAAATTATTTCTAATGTGTAACCGCAAGCATTTTGAGATGCTATATGATTTCCATCTTCACAGTTTTGAATTTTTTACTATTTCCATCCTTGTACTTGATTCCCACATGCGTAAAAAATGGTAGAAACCACAAAGCAGAAAAAATTTTGACGTCACTGCCTGCTTTCGTCTTTCTGCTCGACAAAAAATTCTCTTACCTTTGTAGGCTATGACTCAGTCCACATCATAACAAGGAAGTAAAAAACAGGAGTTTTCTGGCGGTCAGAAAGACGAAAGCAGGAAGTGATGACCAAAAGTTTTCTGCTTTGTGGTTTCTGCCCTTGTTTTTACGCGTGTGGAATCCACGCCTTACACAGAATAATGAATTTAAAAATATTCTAAAAGCAGTTTTGTGAATAAGCATGTTTTTAGCATTCGGTTTGAGTGCGTCTTTTAGCATTGTTAATAAAGTAATGTAGCAAATAATCATTTTAAATTTCAACCTTTTTGTTTTTTTCCCTTTGTTTGTTGATATAGCTCTTGCGACTCTGCAGCCTTTCATACGTGCGAGTGACAAATAAGGCTATTGCTTCCGCAACTAGTTAACTCAATCGACACTATCTTGACGCTTGTCTTACGTGATCATCGGTTAATTACCAGATTATCGACGATTACCATACATTCCATTTTTCGGTGCAATTGCGGAAATATTCATGCGCGAAATGGTTCACCCCAATATTTGTCATGTATGTGAACACACTTCTGACGAATAATTAGCGTTATACATAAAAACTAAAATGAATTGATCTATTAGTTCAGTTGTATCGTCTTTCGCCGAATCTATGAGCTAGTTCTCTTCGTTCGTGTACGAAGCACAACAGTTGTTTAATGCTCAAAAGTCGTGTCTGCTGGAATGGTCTCAAGCCTGGGTATTGCTTTCAGTCCTGGTCATCTCTTGGCGCTGACAATTCCAGGCATCATTTCATTCCTAACGAACTCCTCGCTCCATGTGGCCAGTACATATGAAATTTAATACTTCTTTATTCGCCACCCTTGGCAAGCACCATACGTCGTTATGGGAAAAGACTGTATTAGGAACCTGCCTTTGCTCTTCCATATTTTGTTCATCCTCAACACTGAATTTCAATTTCATTTACATCTTCTTTGCTCAAATTAATTTAATAATTACAATCTGTTGATATTTCGTTTATGCAATGACCTGGCTGCCAATGTAACGAAAATATATTTAGTCAATGACATATATTAAAAATGGACCTCGAAACCTGCCGTCATACTTGAAGCCAATTGTGAAGCTCCGCCTTCAAAAACCTTCATGGCCGAAAGTGAGTGAAGATGATGCAAAACACATGGCTAGTGAGGGTAGCTGATTAATAATTCTTTCACACGCCGATCACGGAGTGATAAGTTTATCTTTTCGTTAACTTTGATTTTTAAGTATTTTATAATATTTTATAAACAACTTTTAGATCATGGTTTCAATTTCAATTTTGTTTTCATCATCTTTCGGTTACGTATTTTCATTTCAGTACGTATTTTTTATTTATGCTTGTGGAAAGTGACTCCCGATCCTTTTTCGTGTCTATTTATACAGTTGTACGCGGAACAACTTTGAAGAATGCTTTTGAATTATTTGTTTCTCGGGCCAGACAGCTAGCTACTCAACAGCTCACTCCTGCCCAGAACTGTCATAGCTTCAATAGGCTTCAATTTGGTGGCGATGTTAACAATAGAATTCGGAATCTACCTTTAATATACGCCATTGTATTAAGTAAGCACAAGATATTAGCGATGTCAAACACACACTATACACGAGACATTTATTTAAGAGCAAAATTCTTAGAATAAAAAGTTAAGGTCATGCTTGAACTTCTCACATATCTACAAATAAATGACTCTGATATATTTATTCAAAATTAATAAATCTAATTTTTCTATCACATAGTTTGCGTATCGTAATGCTGATTATTCGTCTAATTAAATGTTGATAGTATTCTAATTTTATGAGAATACGAACGAAATTACTTTATTCCATTTTAAAAATTCTCCCTAAAGATGTTAAAGCAGAACAAAGATAAAATTTTGATAGAGATAAAGAGTAATAAATAAATTCTTCTAAAGAGTATACATTTTTGATCCCCTTTTCATTACATATTATAGTCGTTTTTTGCCAGTAAAGCAAATTTTTTCATGATTAAACATTAAGAGAAGGAGACATACCATTTTTTTTTACATACGGATTTTTTTACCATTGACGGAGAGCATCATTCTAAATTGTTCACCATCCCATGAAAAATTTTAAGAGAGGTCTTTTATGCACAAAGATCGCTATGAAATACTACGACTATTCAAAAGCTATTCTGCAATAAAATTAGATTCAAATATAAGGTAAATAAATAGTTAAATAAAAGATATACATTAAAAAAGATAAGAGTAATAAATAAATTGCAAGTTTATCTTTTTCATATTATTCACTTTAAGATTATTAAGGATGTTTCTTTTTCACTCTTTTCATAAGAATCCATTCGTACATACACGGAAAGAAAGTTACAGGTAATTTGACAATAAATGAAACAATTTTTTTTATTTACATACAGTATTTTTTAATTTAAGCTTGGAATTAACGGAATCTGCCATTAAATGTTATTTGCGTAATTTCCCGTTAAAAATTAATTATTTACTTCACTTGTTTATTCATGATGTTAAATATTAACAGATATCAACATCAATTGCAGCAATACGAATTTAATATTCACATTTTCTTAAAGCCAATCGACTTGTGTGTTAGGAATGTTGCCAAACATCTGCTGTTCCTCATTAAGAGTGTTGAAAACTTAACGCCAATAACGAACACAATAACAAACTTTACCGCCCTCAACAAAGACCTCGGAGGTGAATTGCCACTAATAAAAGAATCCGTACTGATTTAGAAGCTCCATATTTCCCTAGGTCTATTTCCGAAAGTGAATGGTTCAGTTGAATCTTTGTTTACTGGGCGATCCAGTCAGGGCGTTTTCAACTTCAAGCTCATAATCATCATCAACAACTGATGTCTTCCACTCGCGCTCGTTGGGAGCAATTTTCAACCCATTAGCTCCTGATTGCGCAAGCGTCGCCGTCTTTTTCGTGGCTTCAGGTCCTACTTAAAGTGAACCTTTTTCTCCCAACCGCAATGCAGCCTGTAAATAAAATATGAACAATGAATATTTGTCGGGTTCCTGTTTCTTAACGAAGCAAACTTAATGATAAGGAGTAAGGTGAGAGCTTAACTGTGTTCAAAGAATATTTCTTTAGGATATTCGCTGCTTTGAAACTATAATTTTTTTTGTATTTTTTCTCTATGCACTTCACGTCGAAAAATAATTAGATATAATATTTGACAGAAGGACTGAGACTAAAAGTAAATTTTCAAAAAAAGAGTTTTAATAATTTGATTAATTATTCCACCAATAATATTAAAAAGAAGGTTAGACAGGAATTGATAATTATATATTGATGCTTATAATTCTGCTAAAGTCATAGCATTGCAATTACGAAAAGAATGGAACGGATTTGCTGCCGAACAGAACTTTAAAGAGAGTAATTGGCCATATTCTCCTTACGAATACAAAATTGGCAGGCGCAGTGGAAAAAGGAATACGAGATCTGTCCAAATTGAGGAACTACTAAACTGACTAATAACATAAATGGCAATAAAAAGATTGAATAGGCTTCAATATTAACTAAACCCATCTTTAAATACTTAAAGATAAGTAATGATACGTTTGGGCTTCAACTAAAGATTGCACCAACTCAAAACACAATTAGAGTTCATAAACGCTAATTACAATAAGCAATTCCAATTATCTAAGTCCTTGAGTTAATTTCAACAAATTAATAATATTAAACGAATGGTTACTTTCCCTTCATGAAGCCCCCCTTAAACAGATTAAAAGATATATGGCCATAATTTAATTATTAATTTCTACGAGGCGAATATTATTGCCTCTAAAGAGATTAAAATGTTTCATGTTTCCGCGGAACACGTTCAAGCATTACAGTAATATGAATTCCTAGATAAGCTACATCCTTAATGCATCGATGGTGGATTTCAGATTTAATAAATATCACGTAAGCTAAACTCCATTGTTAATCAAGCGAAATTGCTGCCCATGCCTGAGATCTTCCATGACCAATTAGTGGATTATAAAACACGAGAGCCTTTCTAGTAGAGCTACTTTATGATAATTTTCTGAAACGTCGGTGAAACTTTTCTTTAAGATTTCATCAGATATAAATCCTGTAAAATATTGGTGTTTTACAGAAAGATCTGGCGATGACCTTCCAAAATGAACCCTGCGGCCATCGTCCTTTCTCCATTAAACCTGTAGAACTAAAGATTACGAATGAAGCAGACACACGACAGAGAATGGGAGAGTTCGCCTAGAAATTAAAAACGTTTTCAGGCACTTGAGAATAATAGGAAGGTACGAAAGCTCGACAAGTGGGTGTCATATCAAGTCACCGATCAGAGCAAAGTAGGGTGATTGGAAATGTGCTCTTTTCTACTGTAAAGAAGCAAGCAGGAAAGAATTTTGCAATGTATTGTTACTATTGATGCAAAGTCGTAGATAGCATCTCAGTTATGAGTAAGAGACATTCTAATAAGATGTTCCGTAGTCACTTCTTCGTGCAAATAAAGTGATGTCTACTGTGTGATAATCCCCGACCGGTTTCATACAATATTTCACTCCCGCTGGATTTACGACAGACGCATAAAAAAGTGTTTAAGCAGTGTTGGCATGGTAAACTATTGTTTCAATAGGCCCATCCAACTCCTCGTTGATAACAATCCAGCAAATCCATCGGTTGGGATACGAAAAATGGTCACATCTTTCTTACTCTTATTTATCGCCAACGGATTATCATCTTTTCCAGTACTTGAACAACTTTTGTCAAAGAAATGCTTTATCAATGATGCATCCGTGTATGAAAAAGTAGAATACTTCAGCATATTCAGAGATGCCAAATTCTTCTAACGTGGAATTAACAAACTGGGTTCTTTTTGGCAAGAATGTATTGCTCCGCTGCAGATTATATTGATTAAACAGGCACGTTTATTCTTTTCGAGTTCGCTTTTCCTATAACACAAAATCGCCCGTGTTTTTACAAAAACCAAACATAGAATTGGCTTTCAAAAATCGACTTTGGTAGCGACATCTGAATAGCAAGTTTAGTTCCGATACAAACCCGCATAAACACAGGAAGACAACGAATACCGAAGGATAAGAATTGTTCGTAAATGGATATGACAGAAACAACCATCGATGATACGAAAGTGCAAAGTTTACCTCGATGCTTCTTTCCGTCAATATCCATTTACGAACAATTCTTTTCGTGCATTGAATGTCGTCCTGCGTTCGAAACTGTGACGCTAAATTATGCTAAATTATTAACCGTCGGAGAGATATTTGCACGGCAAAGCACACTTGAATCCAGAGTGAGTTATGAAAGACGGTTAAGTCTGATTTCATCGACGCCGTCGATTCGACGGTTGCAACATACGTGATTTGAAAAAGCGAAACAAAACATTCAAACCGAAATTAACGCAGCGCCCTCTGAGTCAATAATAGCACATCTTCGAATCCGAAAGCACGGATAAAGTAATAGAGTCTTTACCCGTATCTGAAAAGTATTACATGTATACATTTTTAAGCTACACTACATGATCAAAGGAGTTAGGATACCCCTGTGAACACCTACGGTAATTGTGGGACTGGACTGGGCCTGCTCATCAAGGTGGACGGAAACCTCAATGCTGATGGCTACAGGGCCATTCTGGATAACGGGGCACTTCCAGCGCTGTGGGAACTCTTCGGTGACGGGCCGTTCCTCTTCCAGCACGACAGTGCGCCTTGCCACAAAGCAAGATCCATATCTGACTGGTTTGGCGAGATGCGGGTTGAAGAACTGGATTGGCCCGCCCAGAGTCCTGATCTCAACCCCATCGAACATCGTTGGGACGAATTGGAACGACGTGTGAGATCCAGGATTGTTTGCCCTACATCTGTCCAGGAACTGACCACGACACCTGTTCCTGGTCAATGGAATAGAGGTCAATACCTGTGGACATATACCGTAAACTTGTGGACAGTATGCTATGCAGGGTGGAGGCAGTGATAGCAGCTCGGGGTGGTCCTACACACTACTGATTGAAGCTTTTTGCGGCTTTATGGTAGAGCAACAGGTGTCCCAACTCCTTTGATCATGTAGTGTATTGCCAGGTCTCCTTTTACAAACGTCTCGGATGACAACGCGCATCCGGACGTTGCTTGAACGACGTACAGGCGCTATAATCTCTAGGCTGAGGTGCTTCCACACACCTCGTATTCCCCCACCGACTACCATCTTTTCCAGAGCCTGGACAATTTTCTCTGAAGGTAAAAATTCCTAACCCAAGCAGACGTGGAAAACGCATTCCGAGAGTTTATTGAGTCCCGTGATCATGGATTCTATCGGAGAGGGCTCGAGAAGCTGCCAAATCGTTGACAACAATGTTTGGATGGCAATAGGGTTCTTTCGAATAGCACGTGTGAAGATGTCCTTTCTAGAGGGCCATTAAAGATGACCTCTGCAATCCGACATTTGATATGCAACGACCTGATATTAATCAAGAGAATAGATATATCAGGTTGTTGCAAAAGTTTCTTCCGGTTCTAGAACCCGTGCCCAAGAAGGGCTCATTTTCCGAGGGGGGTGTTCATATGTTTTCAAACAAATTATTGCATTCGATTCCTGAAAATCTTGGCTATATTACATCCAAGAATCGACTTTCTGACTATAC
The DNA here is from genome assembly GCA_023313115.1 of Rhysida immarginata. Classification (NCBI taxonomy): domain Eukaryota; kingdom Metazoa; phylum Arthropoda; class Chilopoda; order Scolopendromorpha; family Scolopendridae; genus Rhysida; species Rhysida immarginata. The sequence goes on from JAHWFO010097618.1 coordinate 440,012, forward strand.
ATCTGTGAGTGTCATCAACGGTCTGAAATGGACCTTTCACGCGAGCATATTCGAGCAATAATCTTCAACGAGTATTCTGGAAAGATTAGTGTTGCGCAATGTCACCGAAACATTTGCCAACGTTTAGGTGATGGCACTGTTAGTTTACGTACAATAGAAGAACAGTATCGCCGTTCAGATGTGGAGATAGCACTCTTCAAGATGCACCTCTCTGGTCGGCCAATCATGATTTCAGATGGTGATCTGCGCCAAGCAATTGATGAAGATCACAATGTAATAACGAGGGAACTCTTAGAACAGTTCAAGGTTCACTTTTCAACCATTGCCCGGCATCTACATGAGCTGAATCTGTCATTCAAGTTCAATCGTTTTTGTGTTGGAATAAAAATCCGGATAAAACTTTTGCAACAACCTGATATATGACATGACAGCGAAATAATCTAATATTCTAAATCCAATAATAAGTTAGGTTAGGATTATCGTACTGCCCTTGATAGTTGTCCAGCTTGTTTAAGGATAACTATTAAGTCAAGTTAAGTTTGCGAAATCCGTGCTCTTTAATCTGGATTTTTTTCACAAGACTTGCATAGAACCGAGAAATTGTAGGATTACATAAGTTTAAAGTATCCGATTTATTATTTAAGTTATTCATAAGTGTGAACATGTCGCTGCTTGTTTTATTCATGCATTATTAAACGAAGTAAAAAGAAAATATCAGATAAAAGGAAACAGATAATATTGACGGCGAGATCATATGAGTTATGCACACTTTTCGAAATTCTAAACGAGTAAACTTAGAATAGAATAAAATTTATACATTATTTGCCATCAATAATATCTAAGTTTTTATTGTATTTTCATGTTAAGAAATATTTTAATTTATGATGTAAAGACCCTTTGCTGAAAGACTCTTTGCTCTGTAATTCCTTCGGAAGGAAGGTCTTTCTTATGTACTCTCTTTAATGGACTTATTGAGTTCAGAGATGAGAAAAGAAGCGATTTTTTTCCATTTTTAAAAGTATCTGAAGACCATTTTTCCCTGAGCTTAATATTTAAAATTCTTTTTTTTATGTAAAGTTGCAAAAGAAATTTTTTCACTTCTTTTTAGAGAATATTCGTTTTTTTAATGCAAGGAATGGATTCTTTTTATAGCAGGAGTTAAAAATTTTTTAAGGATTTTATCCGATTTGCTTAAAGTTTTGAAATATAACAGAAAGAACAAAAAGTATCACTTAAAATTTTTATGATTTGATTTTTTAATTAGACGACAATCTTAAAATCAATTTTATACAAATATGCTTGATTTATGTAAAGTTCGTAATATAAGGTTAATAAGTTAATTTATGGGATTAAGAAATAACGAGAAGATTGAATTTTAAACCAACATTTATTTAAAAAAATATTCATAAATAAATCAAATCTTGAATGCTTTTGTTCTTTATTGAAATATCGTTTATTTTGAATCGAGGGCGTTTTCCATTATAAGAGAAGTCAGAAAAATATTTTTCATGAAAGCATTTGTAGATGATGAATTGTATTTTAACGATTAGAAAAGAAAAAAAAAGAAGATTAAAAAACGGAGATCAGGTCTTCGAATCTCAATAAATTAATAGTTGTTCAATTTAAATTGCTCCGATTGGCACAAAGCCATACAGATGAGCAGATGGTGTTGCAGATGGCTCCTTTTCACTAGAGCCCCATTGGCCATCACCGGCGGTAGAAATAGATGCGTCCTAAATGACTCATTTTATTCTTCTTTTCTGCTGACGGAAACCGTTATTTTTTTAACTTCTTAATCCTCTAGCCTTTTCTAATGAATTAACAGGTTATTTGCTGAATGTAAATCTATAAGCATTTTCTTTACTTTAGGTTACTAACAATAAAACAAACTAATTAACTTGTAGTTCCTTTGTAACGATGAGTTTTTGAATTCATCGAAAGAAGGCGATGAAAGTTGTTAAATTTAGCATGCTGTCAGCGTTAGCAAAATGTTAATATTGAATGACCAGAAAACTCCTTCCATAAAAAAAATTATTTGATAAGAATTTTAATGGATTTTTTTTCTTTTCTTCCTAAGATTATCAGACAGAATTCCTTAACTAAATACCGGGTGTTTCAAAAATAACCGGTATATTTGAAAAATCAATAAAAACTAAACGGGCAGCAATAGAAATACACCGTGTGTTGCAATATGCTTGGGACAACAGTAAATTTTCAGGCAGACAAACTTTCGAAATTACAAACGGTGTATTTCTATCGCTGCCCGTTTAGTTTTTATTGATTTTTCAAACATACCGGTTATTTTTGAAACACTCGGTATATGGTGCTCTCATTTAAACTGACAAATCAAAATAACTCAAAAAATACGCATCATACAGAAAATAAAAAAATAAGTTTTTAATATTTTTTAAAAAAAGCTATCCAATGATACCGAACTCGTCCTCCCCAACCTCACCCCCTGAGGGTAGAGGAGGGGGGGCGACTTTGATATCTCAAATAGAAACCCCTATTTTTAATGTTATTCATAGATTGAAAACAACATTTGAGAAATGTTTTTTTCTTAATGTGCCTTCAATTGATACAACCGTTTAGAACAGGGCTGTCCAAGATTTCTGTCCGCGGGCAGCGCCCGTGCACGCGGGTAATTTTCCTTTTAGAACGAGAATTATGTCTGTGGATAGAAGCGCCTATGACAGATTTGGGATAACCTCTTTCTATAAGGGAGTGGGTAAGGGCGTGGAAGTCCTTGTCGGATTGATTAGTCCTATGGATGCGAGTTAACTGGCATAGAGGGATGTTATCCTTGCAATGGTTGTAGATGGCAACTGTAAGAGTGTAAGTATTGGTGCTGGTCAGTGGGCTTGTTATAGAGATTAGTGGATAATTTATTGTTAGTGGTAGAGATAAAGACACCCGAAAAAGGAATCGTCGTGGCAGAATAATTGTGAGAAAACTTGATGGAGGATGGATAGATTTAGAGTGGGCGATAAAAGATAGGAATAAGTCTTCATCATGTGGCCAGAACAGAAAAACATCGTCAGTATACCGCAGCCAGACCAACGGCTTCAAGACGTGGAAAGTAATTTGGTTTCCACCATGACGGGAAAGGAATCAGAATTAGTGGAGGGAGACAAACGATATCGAGTTGATATCGTAGGTATGACCTCTACGAAACGTCCGGGTTCTGGAATTATGGACTTAGTAGGAAGGTGGAATTAGAAGGAAGGTGGAATCTTTTCTACTCAAGTGTCGACCCTAGCAAGACTGCCTAGGTAGGAATAGGGATACTCACAAGCCCCCAGCTGGCAGATCATGTTGCAGATTGGACCCCTTTAAGTGGTAGAATGTGTGTCATGAGTCTTAAGATAGGAAAACTCTCTCTCTCTTTCTCTGTTCGTTACATGTGCTGTGAATGCAGTCACAGAGTACCCACTCGTTCTAGATGAAGTTGATGGTGCTCTCAAGAGGGGCTGATGACCAAGCGTGGGAAAGTGTGAATGGGAGGAATGATGACTTGGATTTAAATGTGAATGGGAGATGCTTGTTAGATCTCTGTTGTAACAATGGACTTTCCATCACGATGCCTGGGAAGGAATGTCCATAAATACACCTGGTACAGGGATGCTATGGACCAGAAGTCGATGATTGATTTTGTAATCGTGCTTGCTGATTTATTCCAGTCAGTGTTGGATACTCGCGTGAGGAGAGAGGCAGAACTATCAAATGTTCACCACCTCATTAGGTGCAATGAGCGATTCTCTGAATTCATGCTAACCAAGCGCTGTCCATGTTAGGGGAGCCCCAATGAGACAGGTGGAGAAGTTTAAGTATCTCGGGAGTGTATTCACGAGTGATGCGCGGCGGGATATAGAACTAGATGCTCGGATTGGTGTAGCAAGTTGTGTCAGACGTGAACTCTGACGATCCCTGGTAAATGGGAAAGAAAGCTCTGTTTTCAAATCCATCTTTGTCCCTATCTTCAACTATGGTTAAGAATCTTGGTTAGTGGCCGAAAGAGTGCTATCGCGGGTGCCAGCGGCCGAAATGAGATTCCTGAGATGTGTGGCAGGTATTAGCCTAGTAGATAGAGTGCACAGCAACACAATAAGGAAGTCTTTAGGTCTTGAGCATTAAGAGATCTCAGTTGCGTTTGTATGGTATAACATAACGTTCGTTACCCCCAGAACTAAATTTAAACCGTAAGGGGCTGGGACTAAACAGAAGAAAGCTAAAAAGGACGTTCGCACTAACGTGTTAAAAAAAATCAGGAATGAGCTGAAGGACACAAATAAGGGAATCATCAACCGATTCTAATGAAAAATTACTTTATTGTTATTCACATAAAACGTTATAAGCATGGCACAGGAAGGTGTCGCCCGAGAGCGGGCAAACACAGGCGAGTAAGTAAAGCTTCAGTAGACAAAAACGCAAAATATAAGTTACAAATAAAATAATTGGTATAAGATTATTCTTAGTTTTTCGTTAGAAATTAAATAAGAGAAAAAATGTAAACTGCCGTTTAAATAAAAAAAATCTTGCGTTGAAAGTTAAAAGGGTTGTATATAATATAATGTTTTTATGGGAAAAGACAACAAGGGAACTTAGGCTGTTTCATCATATGTTGTATGGGACTAAATAAGAAGAATACAAAAACTTGAACCGTAGGAAGGATTTTGACAGTTGGCAGTTATTCCTTTGAGCCTGTGCATCGATTATTTCCAGTCCAACTGACAAACTACGTAAGGTAGGAACTAGATGTAGGAGAACGTTGCAATTAACATCTGGGTTTGACCATCCGTGAAGGAAATTCAAGCCACAGCTTTCTGAGGATTCCATGATTATCTCAGAAAAAGATGGTGAAACGTCGATAATCATATCTGTAAAACTTGGATGGGCGAAAAACAAAGTAAAAGCTTTAACGGGGGAGGAGTGGGGAAGGTGAGAGAATTGGGCTTGGGAAATATTCTTAGGGGGTGATTAGTAAAGGTTAGTAAGGACGCTAATACTAATCCACAGATGCTACGATGACGAATCTTAGCAGGAGCATTGAGCGCCTGTTTGCCAACGAAATCTCAGGCACAGAAGGAACACAGCTGGTGAAATCATCTGGAACAACGATCAACTTAGAAGACTCGATGATAAAGACTCAAAAAATTATTCGTCCGCCAAAAGCTCAGCAGAGCTGGTAATACAAGAAAAAGAGGCAAGAAGTATTGTAAGTTAAAAATCAAACAGGGAGCAAGACACTTATCTAAGGGTTACGGAGATAAGTAAAGGAATACGTCCATAGTCTAGCCGATTCACTAATATCTGGCGATGGCTCCACCGAACCACGCGGACCGTATTCTGAATGGAAATTCGAAATCCGGTGCATAATAATAAGTACTAATGATTAATAATTTAATTCATTTAATAATAAAGAGAAAAATTAAATGAAGTAATAATTTTTGTTTATTTTTGGTAGAGAAAATGTAATTATGTGGAATCCGACTAAGAACTCTAAAAGTCGTTCTGAACTTTTTGTAAATGTTTACCACCTCTTTACCATCCAAATCATCCAGATTACACCTTCAATATTTCCTGCTTTGTGTAAAAATACCATTAACAGACAAATCCAGGGTGAGATTTCTAAAGCAATCTTTTCTTCCGTTTCTGATTTTTTTTCTTCTATATAATCGTTCCCAGTCAACAATCGATTGAAAACTGCACCTCAATACCATGCTCATTTTCTTGGAGAAAGCAGGTTCTTTAAAATGCTTAATGTTTACCTCACGAAGTTGCAACTTCCTGACACCAGTTGGCGCTATTTCGCAGCGATCGATGCGATCCTGGAAGGATGCATGTTGCCTGTATATTAACAAGAAATTAATCTCTCCGAGTAGGGCAAGTAATGCAAGTAGCCGACACTGCGGTGATCTATTTTTACCCTTTTAGCACCCAATTTTTATATCAAAAAATTTATTTTCTCAAACTTAGTATTAGAAGATATAACAGAAACCTATCTTCTCTTTCTGACCATTTTTTTGATCGAATGATGCATCACACGCCATATTTGCCACAGTTCTAAAGATCAAGGGACTGCCTCACAACTCCGACCCTACTGGGACAATTTGGCCCAACTTCATATGAATGTAGATTTTGCCTAGAGGAATATGCATATCGAATTTCACTCCTTTACACACCTAAATACCACACAGATTACTTCTTCCCCTCTAATTCCTATCCCCGTAATTCCTGCCCCAGTGGGTCAATCAAAATCAATAGTGTCTGCAATAAGTGATTGATATCTGGTAAACCTAGCCCTCTTCTCTCAAAAGGGATAAAAAGGAACGCTGCTCGTAATGGATGATGACGATGAACAGACGTTCCCCACACGGAGTTCACAATCGCACTACATAGTCTCTGAAGATCTTTAGACAAAGACAAGGTGAATAGGTATTTAAAAGTTAATAATGGAAGCACACGTGTCTTGATGAACCTCGCCTTGACAAACATCGTTGATGGAAAACGAAAGTTTCTGTCAAGGCGAGTGATACTCTTCTCAATCACTTGTTGCCAGTGCACAAAGTCCATAGTCGGTTGGAAAGTCCTGGTCATGGCTTAGCACAGCAAAAAGCCTGATGACGGGCACATGTTTCCTCCATCACAAACCGAATAGTGGTCAGTTTGTCGGACATCCTTCGAGATGGAGTGCAGCAAGACTGTCCGAGATCGATGAACTCGTTGGCGAAAAGTTTGAGTCTTAATTGAAAAACACCAGTGAAGGCCTTATAATGCGTATTAAGGAGGGTTATTGGCCTCCAATGGGTGACGAGCTCTGAAATCGGCACTTTAGGCAGTAGGATGATTTTACCCACGGTGAAAACTGACGTGATGGAAGAAAGATCTTTGATAATTAAATTAAGCACTTGCACCAGGAAAGGCCCAAGAAGTTTCCATCTTGCATTATAAAAGGAGTATGGAATGCCATCCATACCCGGGTTGGACTGATGGCGACCGTCCGCTGACAGAAACTTCTTGACTTCGTCTTCGGTGAAGGGACGTGAAATGAAGGCATCAGAATCCTCAGAAAAAGATCGCGGTGCTTCTATCCAATTCTTCGTGGCATTTGATAGGAAGATTAGGTGACTGAAAAAAAGAATCAGCATCCATTTCCCTATCTTTCACCACTAAGCGGTGACAACTCTAAGAGTTAGACGGCAACTCTCCTCAGCGAATGCTGCTGATGACATATTTCTGACGTCAACCGCCCAGGTGAGTTTGGCTCTGAGCACCGCACCAAATGCCTTCCGGATCATTAGAGCGTTAATCTCACTTTTTGCCTGACGAATATCGACAGCAAACTCCTCCTTCGGGGTGAAATTACGGAGGAGCCGCAGTATTTCTTGGAGCTTGAGGAGATGATGACGACGACGCCTAGCAGCATCTACCCCAGTCTTCCTGAAGAATCGTTGGATTTTTGTTTTCAACACAAGCCACGAAGCAAGAGTAGGCGACACATTGTGAAGGTGTTTCTTCAGAAAGTGAAAAAACATTCGCCAGTATTCCTCATTGTCCAGCAGAGAAACATTCAAGAACCAGTTCTTATTGGAGAAAAAAACCTGTAGCTAATGCTGGAAATGGAGGATTCCACGAATACACGATGGCACTGTGGTCGGAGAATGAACATGGGATAACCTCCATCGATCCAGCAAATGCATTAAAGATCAAGAAAAGGTCTTGTTTAGATGACACAGTTGGTCCTTGATGGTATGTGGACCCAGGGTGGTTACATCGTAGAGGGTGTGTCCAAAGATCAAATAATGCATTTTGCTGATGCAAACTATGCACATATCCAGACGAAAATATGTTATAGACGTCCGGATGGCAGTTAAAATCACCAGCAATCACTACATGTAAAGATGAAACAAGTAATTGTCAGTATCTGTAAAAAATGTCTGTTTCTCTGCTGCAACACACGGAGCATATACAGGGTGAATACAAAAGTCTGAACCCCACTTTTATTTTTTGAACCGAAGCAGATATGTCAATTTTGATAAATCCAATGAATAGGAAGTTGTGGGTGGCCTATCCCATGGTGCACTTTTCATCATCCCAAATATGCAAATTAGGACATATTCAAAATTTATTTCAAAAACCGTAAGGGATAGAGGTAAAAACCCAATTGCAAACTTGTTCAGCATAAAAAAACAAACAAAACAAAAAAAATCATCCAAATCGGACCAACCAATCACCCACAATCACGTGGTGAACTGTTTGTAGCTTACAAACAGTCACACTGCACAAGGAAAACTGAATGTTGATATTTCCACCATGTAAAGCATGCAAATCAAAAAATTAACATAAATTACCATACTCACATTCACTTTCATGCGGAAAAGCAAATAAAAGACATGTTTCAGCAAACAGAAGACAGATCAATTCCAGGATGGCAAGCTACACTGTTCCGGAAATGGTCAACATGGTGAACGTGGTTGTGGGTGATTGGTTGGTCCAGATGAAAAAATGTCTGTACGAAATTATTCTGCATTCGAATTCATACATACAGTTCCTGACCTGAATAGAGGGGTTAAACACGATGGTAGCAACCTCTTGCCCAACAGGTGAAGAAGAGTTAATGAAAAATTGAGCACAATGGTATTGACTGCGAAAGCCAGGTAAATTGTAGCACTTGAAGAAGGAGGATGTCTATCCTGTACAGAGCAATAAACGTTCACAATATCCATTTTTTAAATGAGGAACCCAAAGAATGCACTTTTAGTGAGATGACCCTCATTCTGAGGTTTTAGGTGGAGGAGGCTGATCTGGATTCGATGGAGACTGGAGCTTCTTAGATGAAGAGCGTAGCTCAGAAGTCCCCCGAATCGGTGAGTGAGTCCGATGAAAGGAGCTACGATGATGGTTCGCATTGCCATCTCTCTCGGATGTTGATGATGCCTTGCTGTTCCTTCCGCTACGGTGGAGTCTGGGTTTTTTCTTACGGGGGACCTTGACTCACCGAAAACGTCAACACAACACCCAATGAGGGCAACAATGTCCTCCTCTGCAGAGTTCAGTTGCTTTGCATCCCAAGGAAGTCACTTAGAACATTTTTGTTACGCTGATACAATCACTGCCAGAGTAATATGTTCTCTATTAATTGCTCTATTACAGACAAACCGTCCATTACCAGATACATGTTTATACGAGATTTTTGTTCCTTTTCTGGTCAAGAATCATCTCCTGAAGTTTGTCCCTATTGTTTTGTTGATCCTGTAAAAAATTTGTTTTTCTCTTCATATGTGAAAAGCTACTTGAATTTCTTCGGACTTGACTAAAATATTTAGATCGGGAGATTCCCTAACGAAACTGAGTTTGATAGCTCAACGGATCGCTTTTTATTCTTGGAGAAAACCATCATTCGTATGGAAAAATCTTTCTACATTTATTTTTGATGCGGTATTACGAGTATAATGTTAATGGGAAACATTTGTATATATGATATAGGAATTAGAATTATCGTTCTTCGTTAAATGAAGCTTTTATTAAATATAGAACGAAATATTATGAAATCCATAATGCAACGAGTATTCTTTACAGATGAATTCATAACATCTAATGCTGGAGGCATTTCATAATTTCTCTAGGGCTCGTTCTCATTTTTTCCTATTCTTTTGCTAAAAAAGAAAAACTTATCAGTAATTTAATTTGTGTGTCGAGACGCGGTTCAAAATGAGAAAGAGGTAAAGAATCCTCCATGAATCTTTAATTCCTAACTACGTTTAAGTAGAATAGAATTTTCCAGGTGGTATTGTAATCGCTTCACGTATGCTGAGAATTGCATTTTCTTCATTTATAAACACGACTTCTTTGCCAAGCGTCCGTCTGATTACTACTACCAAAGACTTTTGCTATCTGCTATAAAAAAATCGATGTCTCTATAAGAATCTATGTTTATTGATACTATGTCAATACTTGTTTGCTAATTACATTAGGGATTGGCATTGTTCTATTGTTCAATACAGTTAAAATGTTTAATCGGTTTTAACAGATCTGACATTTTCAGATAATGTAGCTTAACTTAATCTTCTTGAAATAGTAACGGCCAATCATCACTTCTCTAAAATTGTGCAAATATTTGACCTGAATGTATTATCTAAAGTACATTTAAAGATAGAGGGATAGCATAATGCTGAAAATAATGGAATAAAGCAGTGATATAGAGCCCGACAGTTTATAAAATTACTTTTTAAATCTGGCAGATGATCACTTAATACTGCCCACTACAAAAGTTTTATTATAATATTTGTTATTTCAAAATTTATCGTTTCAATTGAAAATTCACAGAAGCTATCATTAGAAGTAAGTTTTGCTACGAACCAGTAAGAAACCCTGAGGCTTCGCGGAAGATTTTCAACTAATCGTGGGGTTGCTTACAAAAAATTAGCTGATATGGCATTTTGTGAAAGAAATACTTCCGACACCTTATATATATATTTATAAATTTAGATTAAACTTAAACCATACCGACACTAATGATGAATTAAGGATGAAAAGATAATGCCTCTCATTTACATTTTAAGCAAACGTCCATGCCTTAAGAGACATTAGGGAGATTTAAAAATTAATTTAATTTCTTAGTTGGTCGAAAAACCTATACCCCAAAAATTATTGAAAACTATCATAGAATTTAAAAATATGGCGCCAACAACTAGAAATTCGTCAGTGGGTTATCTGTTGGGATCTTTTGATGACCTGATTATAAAAATTAGGATATGTACAAAATTTATCACATAAACTGTAACACAGGAACCAATTTCCAAATACACACTTTGTGTTGCATTCAATTATAAACACATAAAAATCACTATTTTTGCGGGTTTGCATATTTCTGGAGGTTTTCTGGTTTCATTAGCATAAAAATCCACATTCAATATACAGTACGATGGCTGAGTACACAGTTAAGGAAATGACTACCATGGTCATGTGCTATGACGCTGCTAAAGAAAATGCTGCTGCTAGAACTCGGCTTCATCAGGACAAACAACCAAACATGTAAAAATTGATCTGTTTATCCGATTATGATTCGCTTTTTTACTATGTTCATAATTGAATGCGGAATACGTATGTAATTAAAATTAGTCCCCCTCTGTTAGGGTTTTTGAGATAAATTTGAATGACTTAATTTTCATAATTAGATCATTGGAAGGCCGCCAAAAGACAGCCCACCCATGACTTCTTATTTGTTGGCATTAAGATATTTTTTTTTAATTCTGCGATAGTTATTAAGTAATTTGAAGAATATAGAATTTTCGAACCCCCTGTATATAAATTCAAACAAGTCCGTTACACAAATAGTTCATCATCTTATGAGGCATTAAATTATTTCTAATGTCTTTCTGTTGACAGAACTTTAACAATAAGATATACATAGTTGTCAACAGCGCCATAACAAGGTATTTTTGCACCCGGGCAAATACACTTTTTTACGTCCCCTATACAAAAGTAAAAATTAACTTGTAGGAAAATTGACATCCTTAAAATCTTTACACACGGGGCGAGTGCCCCATTTGCCCCACCGTTTTTACGGCGCTGCTTGTTAGGCAACATAGCCTGAATCAACTGGAAATGAAAGCATATACTCTGCCGGCCAAAAAAAATGACACACATAGAAGAAGACTGCAAAAGAGCATAGTAAGGGTGGCATACAACATATGATTTCAATTTCAACACTATATGTAGACAGGATCCTGGTACAAGGTATCCCAAAAGCCCCTCCACTGGAATACTGGTTCATCTCTAATTTACATAAATTCATCAATCTGGCATCTGTATTGTAAATAAAACAACAAAGCATGGAAAGATAATTTTTAAGAAAATTGTTCTAAATAAAGCAACAAAGTGTGGAAAGAGAATGTTAATGAAAATTATTATTGCCAAAGGAATTCTAGAGGTGCATCATTATGTTGGCGCCCTCTGTTGGCGGAATATGAGCAATGCATTCTAGTCAACATTTATCCTAAAGGAGGATGAGTGACATCCTATGTAAATAAATATGTTATTTACATGTCTATAATAACAAACCGTCCCATTCATGTATACGGCCAATCTGTATTTCCTAATGAATATGAAGCCCAAAGACTATGATGGAATTTTTCAATGCGACAGAGAGACAATGGCAATCACTATGTGGCTCTACTCCTTTTAGAAGGAAAAAGTCATGGCAGAAACTAAATTAAACTGATTATTGTCAAGTTTTATGAAATGAGGATAGAATTGCTTTTAGCAATACAAGAGAAATTGACATTCCTGAGAATGAGAAACGATATGAGAATCAAGACGTTATGGTTATTGACTACAAGTTCCTTTGTTTGTCCTGAGACGTGTTTTCGTTTTTTTCCCCCTTGAAAAAAAGTAAAAAATTCCGCAAAAATCCCTTTTTTAATTATTAAATTAATTATTAATTAAAATAATTAAAAACCGAGTCCATTAAAGGTGATTTAGGTGTATCTCTCACAGTAACCGAGTCAATGAAAGGGACAGACAGCACTTGAATTTATTAACAGTGGATGTATGTATGTATGGATGGATGTTTTTATTCTTTTTATATTATTATTTTATGCATTTTTTATTGTTTTGTACATTATTATTATATTTTGTATACTTTGTATTCATAAAAAATGCAAATGTAAAAAATAAAACAAAAATAAAACAAAATTATAACTGGTATGATTAACTGTGTCCATTTTCAAATATTCTGTAGTGTGTTCGTTGTTAAAGGTTCATTTTCAACTGTGTTCGTCGTCCACACTGAAAATAAAACAAAAATTTAAATAAAATTTTTTTAATTATTTTCATTGTGAACGAAAACAGTTGAAAATGTACCTTTAACAATAAACATACTAAAAGCAAAAAAACCCCAAAAAAACAAAAAAAAACCCAGAAAATTTGAAAATGGACACAATTAATCATTCCAATAATAATAATAATAATAATATACAAAATAATAAAAAATAATAATCCATCCTACATCCACCCATCCACTATTAATAAATTCAAGTGCTGTCTGTCTGTCCCCTTTATAGACTCGGTCCTGTGACAGGGTTAGTTCCACCTAAATCGCCTTTATTGTTTATGTTGGCCGCGTAGGAGACGCTGGGGTGGAAAAGGGGAGAGGGTTAGTTCCAGTTTTGTCGGTTTTTTTATTTTAAATATTTTTCTTTTTCAAATATTTAGTTTTTATACATGTCAATGAAATTTTGTGTGTGCGGATCAGTTTATAACACCATGGTTTTATTTCTAATGGGTTTTAATTTGATTGAGCGCATAGAGCTCCCACCAACAACAACAAACGAACCACTGACTTAGAAAATACGTTTCTTGAGTACTGTCAACACCTCCTAGACAGAAGGCCTGATGACGGAAACGTTATACATTGTTACATCATCATTAGTCGACCAAATTTAGGGCTTATAATTGGTAGAAATAGGATAAATAATGGTCGACTAAGGATTATGTAGCACTGTATGACGTTTCCATTATTAGTCCTTCTGTCTAGGTGGTGTATTCCAATGTTTTACATTTGTCCTCAGTGGTTGTGGCTCGCATTTGAAAAAACCGGAAATATAAAAAGAAAGGTAGAAGAGTATTGAAGGCCTCATCACAAAGTGACCCTTTCTTCCTAACCCTTTTAAATGAGTCCTATTTAATAGCATTGTTATTAAACTAATTCAACGCCTTTCCGTCATGCCTTTCGTCGAAAAATTTTCTGATTCCAAATTTTAAAAAGTAATTATTTGTAATTTTTCACCATTTTTAAACAAATTTTTTGCAGTGCATATATGTAAATTAATTTTCCTCTCATTGAACAAAAAATGTTTGCCCCAATGTTTTTTCCCCGTTTTTAAAACTGACCTTTACACTATTATTTTTTTTTATTATGAAGCATAGAACCGTTTTGAATGTCTTTTAAATTATTACAAAATGGTCAACCAATGAATCAATTTTTATTTTTCCGTTTTTAAAACGGGCGTTAACACTTGTGAAGATCTAAAGTTGATCTTAAGGACTTCTTATCGAAGCAATTGGTTTCATCAATAAATACTTTAATATGTTCTCACTTCAATGTAGATGATCTTATGCACTGATGATGAAGTTACTTTGAAACGCATTGGCTACATTAAAACTCCACCGTTTTGCTATTTCTGGACCTTTTTCTTCATTGATACTGATATTTACAGTCCTGACCATGCAACTTTTAGAGTAGAGTAAGGTTGCTGAAGTCGTACCCCCTAAAAAGAACGTTATTAGTTTAATAAAAGATGCATTTAAAATGTAGAAAATAATTTTTACATTAAATAGTGATTAAATAGTGTAAAATCTTTTGAAAATCAATTTAATATAATATATTAACGAATATATTGGATAATTCAAATGATTATATAATGTTCAGTATTGGATGAAAATATAATTAAATTTAATCTTAAGTAAACACATTGCGTAAACAAATGAGTCGATATATTTAACGACGCCCCGGCGGTTTTGTTTTTATCTGCTAAATTTGTAATAAAGAAAAATAATTGTTTACTGTAAAACAGAGATATTGTCTTTAGAAAGTTTTTATACAGGGTGTAAATTTTAAGTTGACAAAGCAGAATAACTCGAAAA
>JAHWFO010097618.1:454667-476327 GCA_023313115.1 Rhysida immarginata
TTGCTATGCAAATTTCTCAGAACATCTGGCAGCAAAATGTGATGGCTGCAACCGTTTCCTATGAGGGAGATAGTAGATTTCATGTTGCAGAAGATGAAATTGCTAAAAAGTATTATTTACGCCCTCTGTAGGGGATTCTACAAGTGTTCCTTTAATTGTTTTGAGCAGTGTATATATTATATGTCCAGTGTCCGTTGAAATGTTTGTCCTTTTATAATTCAGAAAATACTCAACGGATCTCCACGAAACTTTCCATGTACGTAGTTAGTGTCATTGTGGTCTAGGTAGGGTACTTTTATACCGTGTTTTTATCTATTTTGGAAGTTTTTCTTATTTTTTGTAAAGTTGAATAATCTTTTATTTTCAAAATATGTCTCTATATGGCGTTGCCAGATGTCGCACTTTAATTTAGTTAGTAACTAATGTAATTTTAATTTGACATATTAATTATATTTCATTAACTAATTTCGTTTAAAGAAATAAAAATACTATATAATGATTTAAGAGACCATAGCTTAAACTTCAACATCTATAATGCAAAATTTCATCGAACAAACCTATGAAGTATATTACAGATAGACTCCGAAACCTGCCACCAATTGGAAGTCCGCCCGCCAAAACCGTCATGACCGAAACTGAGTGAAGGGGACGCAAAACACATGGCTAAACATGAAGGTACCTGATTAATAATTCTTTCACACGCCGATCACGGAGTGATAAGTTTATCTTTTCGTTAAGTATTTTTTAAACAGATTTTCGTTCATGGTTTCAATTTCAATTTCTTTCGATCATCTTTCAGTAACAGTACGTGTTTTTGATTTATGGTTGTGGAAAGTAATTTCTGATCCTTTTTCGTGTCATTTGTACGGTTGTACGCGGAAATACTTTGAGAAATGGTTTTGAATTAATTATTTTTCTGGCCCAAAATCGCCAACAACAAAGAAGCCAGACTGCTAACTACTCTACGGCTCACTCCTACCAAGAATTGTCATGGCTTCGATTGGCTTCATTTAGGTGGCGATGTTAACAATAGGATTCGGAATGTACCTTTAATATACGTCATTGGAACAAACAGCCCGAGCAATGCCTGGCATATCAGCTAGACTTTTGTTTTCAAAGAATGTCACTAGATAGCGATTGGAAAGATTAAACAATAAACGCCAGAAACTGTGGACACCAACATACAAATTAAAGGAACACTGAAAACACTAATCCACATGAGAATTTTTATTGACTCAGATGTACATTTCGGAAACCAAATTTCATTCATCAGTGAGTCAGTATGTGACTAATGAAGTAAATTTGGTTTCCGAAATATACATCTGAGTCCATAAAAATTCTCATGTGGATTAGTGTTTTCAGTGCACTTTTAATTTGTAAACAGAAAGATATTTAATTTTATTCAGTTTTTCATTTGGGTTTACTGTTGGTTGTGAACGGTTATTTTTTACAATGCCGCGAAGATGTAGGACTAACCTTTCTCTTATTACCTCTTAAGCTCAAGCAAAAAGGGCTGCTCAAAAAAGAGAAACTATTTTTCAAGCCGAGCAGAGGCGAAAGGAACAGGCTGCACGTCAAAGAGCTTTATAAACAGCGGAGAGGCTGGAACAATCAGAATTACGCCGTCGCCAGCAAGCCGAATCTCAAGAAACTTTGAGGCCTCAAATGACCCTACAGAATGTACAGTTCCGCTAAGTCAGGAGGCACTGACATTAACTGCATTAAGGGCACAAAATACAGGAAAGCAGGTTTGCCAACTTCCACTTTCTGATGTTGAACGAAGAAATGTACAGGGTGCTGCAGATAAATACAGGGCAATGCTGCAGCGGAGCCTATTCGCTCATACACTGTTACATCATATTTCGACCACTGGTAATCAAATTATTATTATTATTATTATTATTATTATTATTATTATTATTATTGGTAGAAATATGATTAATAATGGTCGAAATGTGATGATGTAATAATTACAGGGCAGTACCCTCTACGTTTGCAGAGGGGCATTTTTGAAAAGGCGGCTTTTAATTATGATTCAACTATAGATTATGGTAATCATACGCTTCTATCTCTTGGTCGCATGGACAAACAGCGTTGAAAGACCAGAATATGTTGTTCGTTCAGTAAAGTTTCCCTTCTATTAATAGAAGAGCCACCAGAGCCATTATGATTGCTTCTATCTTATGAAACAGAGGAGTCTAGATATTTCCATGTAAGAAAATATAACTCTTGCTTCCAGATGACATCGTTTGATGTAGATCGGAAAAACGCAATGCCTGGATTTGCACCTGCTTTCACTATTCAAGGCCAAATATTGAAACTCATTGGTTCGTTTTTGCCTGTGGTCAATCAGCAACCAAAGTTCCTTCAAATTTATTTCATTGGGGATGAGGACGTACAAGCCGATACACGCTGTGATTAAAGGTGTGGAAAGGGATACAGTCCTCAGAATTCAAAGAGTGCTTCATCAACACAATCGGCTGGTTACTACATTCAAAACAACTCTAGAAACGGTGCCCAATGAAAATTACAAAGTGGTCATTCACGCCGATAGAACACCCCTTGGACAGCATGAAAGACGTTTTAATGCACTGGTTGTCAATGAAGTCGCAACTTTGGTAACAGACAAATAATTTGCACTGCGCGATATCATTTTGCAAGCGTGAAAAAACATTCTAATCAGAGTACCAGACACTCAATTGTTTGATGATGCCCTGCAGTATCTTCTTATTTTTTGGAAAGACCAGGAAGGTTATCAATTTTGCCTTCCTCAAATAAATCCAGTTTCGAGGCGGCCTTTGCAGAATAAAAAATTCACATGCAAGGACTTTTATGCATACCACATGATGGTGCGTTAGAATAATTTCATTGTTCTTCTACGATTTAGAAAACTTTTTCAGCAGTTTTTAGTAGACATGTTTGTCAAAGTAGAGAGTGAAAGGCTTTCATATAAATCGCTTAATCAAAGTAAATTAAGATCGGACTACTATATTCGTTTAGAGGACGCAGTTAGAAATAATGACAATGTCAGTCCATCAGATTTAGGACAAACTGTGATTCTCCCATCTTCTTTTGTTAACAGACCGCGTTATTTTCATGAGTACATACAAATGCTTTTGCATATATTCGACTGCATACTTTAGCAAACCCGACTTTTCATAACATTTACATGTAACTCCTCCTAGAAAGAGATAACCGAGGAGCTAATGACCGGACAAAAAAGCTTCAGACAGACATGACCTTATTGCAAGAGGTCTTTGCTTAAAATTACAGAAATTTAAAAACGTTCTTACAAAAGGTAAGCTTTTTGGTGTTACTCAATGTTTTATATACTCAGTTGAGTAGCAAAAACGCAGATTACCTCACGTTCATTTTTTACTTTGACTTAAAAATAAGCTGCAATCAAGTGAGTTTAATAATGTTATTTGTGCCGAGATCCCAGATGCAAAAGAAGATCAAGCATTGTATGAAATTATTGTGAAGAACATGATACACGGCCCCTGTGGTGCTTTCAATCCTACATCACCGTGCATGAAAGATGGAAAATGTTGTAAAAAATATCCAAGAGCATTCATGAGAGAGACGCAACATATTGAAAACGGATATCCTCTTTACAAAGGCAGAGCACCAGAAGATGGAGGTCGAAAGGCCTCATTAAAATTCTATGGCCATGCAAATGAATTTACCATTGATAATGGTTGGATAGTGCCGTATTCACCAATTTTGTCAAAAATTTTCAAAATACACATAAATGTAGAAGTTTGCAGTTCTATAAAACCTATTAAGTATATTTGCAAATATATAAACGAAGGAAAATATTTGTAAGAAAAATTAGTTTGCAAGAAATAAGTGAAAAAATAATGGAGATAATAGTTGCAAAGGAATTGGAGGAAAGGGTGGATAGAATAAATAATTCTGTATCATGTATAATTGTTAAATAGCTTTCTATTTGCCAATTTGTCATAATATTTTATGTATAATATATAAAATATTATGACAAATTGGCAAATAGAAAGCTATTTAACAATTGAAAATAATATTGGAGTGAAAATACTAGTTTTAAAGATTAGATGTGGAAATATTCTGATGGGTAATAAAGTGTATGGAAGTGAGGAAGAAAAAATATGTAGAGGATGGAAAGTAGATTTAGAAACATTGGAACATGTTTTATTTGACTGTAAAATGGTAGATGAAGAGAGAAAGAAACAAGGTTTAGAAAGAAAGAAAAATTGGAAAGAAATTTACCTAAATGGAAATCAAATTAATTGGAAAGTAATATGTATTATAAAAGATTTTTGTAGAAAAATAGATGATTGAAAAAGAAAGGATATTTTGTAAAATTTGAAATATTGAAATAGTATAAAATTCTAATGATGCTAACTGTTAAAGACTCCTCTTCCAAATATGTAATCATATTACAATAAACCATTAAGGAATGACATAACTAAATACTGAAAGGTTAAACTAAACCATTCTCGGAACCATATTTTAAACCACCCTATGTTAATATTGTAAGTTTCTAATGGACCATAATGAACCATTAACCACGCACCTTTGAACCAATTTGGATTATCATTAATTTTACTTTATATTCATTCATGACACATCATTCCAAGTTGTTTGATATATTACATGGCATATTTCAGCAATGAAAGTTCCAATGAACAATAATAGTTCCAGGAAACCAGGTGCCTTTGATTAATTGCGACTATCATTAATTTTACGTTATATTCATTCATGACACATCATTCCAAATTGTTTGATATATTACATGCCATATTTTAGAATTGAAAGTTCCAATGAGCTATAATGGTTCCAGTAAACCAGGTTCCTTTAAACCAATTTCGACTATCATTAATTTTACATTATATTCATTCATTACACATCATTGCAAGCCGTTTGATATATTACATGCCATATTTTAGCATTAAAAAATTTTGAGGGTGTCATAAGGGTAGTAGTAGTAGAGCACGTGTCATTGTTTCGATTTCAACCATTTTTAAAATGGTTCATTCCCGGAACGATATTTATTAATTGGCGAAAATAGTAATTTATATCCGCTTCAATTTCTTCATTATTATTTGTTTGATATATTACTTAATATATCTGTCCATTGAAAATTGCTAGGTGGGGTCGTGAAGATACCATTTGTGCACGTGCCAATGAACCGATTTAGATATTATTTGTAATTGGGTCGTGCCATGAACCATATTCATCGACTGACGAAAACAGATTTTGAAAATCTTTCATAGCCTTGGAGGAGTTTGAGTTACAGACAGACGGACAGACAATCGTACAGACAGACAGACAGACACGTTTCCCCACACTGATTCATAAATCACCTTTCGGTACTTAATAAATGGAATAAAGATAATAATAATAATAATAATAATAATAATAATAATAATAATAAAGGAATCGACCAAGCATTATCAACCATATCAACCTTAGTAAAAACACATCAAACATGGTGCTATGTCAGCAGCAATGAGGCAACATGGCGGCTTCTCATCTTTCCGTTGCACGAAAGATATCCCACTGTAACCCGTTTAGCGGTGTATTTAGCAAACGGACCAAGTGTGTACGTATTTTACTGAAGAAAATTTCAAAGAAAGAATTACTACACCCCCTAAAACTACTTTGACAGCTGCTTTATGCCGAAGTTCCCAGATATTACATTTGGAATACATCTAGGAAAGAAGGGAAACGTCGTTTACAAGGTTCTCCTGTACATAATTGGCCTGGTGGTAAGTGTGAAGATGCCATTTGGCACGTTTATACAATACAAGTAACCAATTTTGAAAGCTTTTGTTTGAGGGCGAAAAAATTTCAAGGATTTGATGTAAAAGATTGTTGACAACCACGAGTACAATACTTACAGCAAAGCATTTGAAATTTTAGGTTTATTAGAGAACGACAATCACTGGGAACTGATAATGGAAAAAACTGCCAGTCGCCGGTCAGATTTAGAGAACTTTTTGCAATATTAATAAGCACATGTGGTTACTCAATTCCTTTGCAATTGTGGGACAAATAAATATAAAGACATTCTAGCAACCACAGAATTTCATTCAGAAGATTACTTTTCTAAGGTTTCTAATATTGGTCATTTTTCACAAGCATTCTAGCAAACTTAAAAATATCTCATATTAATATAAATACATACTTGAAAGTTTCATCCGAAAATATTTTTCATAGAATGAACCTTTTCTTTTAATGCAATGGAACCCAAAACCCGCATTAATACTATCGCATACACCAAGACACTGCAGAACTTGCGTCAAACTGTGAAAGACAAGCGTCCTGGTAAGCTCAGTGATGGGGTAATCCTCTTCCAGGACAATGCTAAGCCACATGTTGCAAGACTGGTGCAGGAAGCAATAACCAAAATGCGGTGGTAATTTCTGCCACACCCTCCTTATAGTCCGGACCTCTCACCATGTGATTTTCATGTGTTTGGTCCTTTAAAGAAGGCACTGAAAGGTCGACGATTCGGCAGTGATGATGAGGTTAAGGACGTTGTTCAGGCATGGTTCAGAGACCAGAAGAAAACAGAATTTTTGCGGACGGTATTAGCCGATTGATGCCCCGGGGAGAGTCCTGTATTGCGGCAGGTGGAAATTTTTTTAGGACTGCGCGTCTATAATAGTGACTATAAAATGTTCTTTTTACATATAAACAAAGGTAAATATTAATGCTTTCATTTAATCCGTCTCAGTGCCCTTTAAATCACCTTCATTTGAACGTGCCTTATACTTTCTCTCTTTGGAATTCGTTTCCCGATGACATGAGGAACCAAATTATGAATTGCACAATGAAGTCCTCCCCAAATCATAAGGAACATGCTTACAAAACTTTTCATCAAATGCTACAGGACTTATGACCCTGTGCTGATATTGTTTTCATATCCCGTCTTGGGAGGACGTGGTATGGTGGGCTTTCACTTAACAAACAACTTCTGTGAAGTTAAGCAACACCAGGCACGGCTAGTCACAGGATGGGCGACCATCAGTGATATGCAATCTTCAACCCCCCCCCCCCCCTCGCTGCTGCGACCATCATGCAGCAGTCGTCAATCCAAGTCCATCCAGGGATCCAACTCGTCGGCCTCTGGCCATACAGGCCCTGGATGAACATATTGGATCCCAATGAATAAATAAAAAAAAAAAAATAAAAATAAATAATAATAATAATTTTAGAAGACTGCTATTTCCTTTAAAATTGGCTTTCGCAATAACTATCAATAAATCACACGGACAGACTTTCAAGGTCGCAGGTATATATTCATAGGAAGCTTTCTTTTCTCATGGTCAGCCTATACGTTGCTTGCTCCCGCGTGTCCAGCGGTCGAATTCTACATGTTTTTGCGCCATAAGGGAAGACATAGAACGTTGTTTACCTAAATGTACTCTGTACCTATTATTTAATTTTATTTCGTACCCAGTTCATTGTTCATAAATCATCATTTTTGGTTTAAAATGAATATGACATGTATGGAGAAAGCTTTCTAGAATGTTTCTCATTTTCTTGCATTTCGTTCATACTTTGTTAATCATAGTTCAATTTTTAACATACCAAACAATCGTTAAAAAAAATTACTCAACGCATCTTTTCCACCCGGGATAAGCCAGATAATATTGCTAGTAATAATAATAATAATAATAATAATAATAATAATAATATTGTAACAACCACAGGGAAAGGTTCTAATCGGAAAAGACCTCGTGTTGCCCCCAACAGCCACAAGTCCAACTGGGTTAATTAAAAACATGTAAAGAGAGACATACAGGGAAAATGACATAAATTACGTTATGAATAAAAAGATGATTGAAGTCCAAACATTTACGTTATAAAAAAGTCAAAAAATGATTGAAGCCCAAACCTGAGAAGGTCGAGTCATAAGACAGGAGAAAAAAGAGTAAACAGTAATAATAATAAAAAAAAATTTAATTAAAAAATTAAACGTATAATGTGAGTGGCTTATCTTCAAATCATCCAAATTATGAGTGGACTTTATTTTTTAAAAAATCGGGAAGCTACAAAAACACACACATCAGAAGTTTCTCAAAGAATTCTCCTTGCTAATCTACAAATTTTTTCCAGCGTTCTTGGAATAACTGGATACTGGTCCTGTAGACATCTTCAGGCTGATGTCGAAACCATGTCATGACAGCCTTTTTCACTTCCTCATGGGAGCCGAATCTCTGCCCTCCTAAAAACTCTTTCAATGGTCCAAAAAGGTGATAGTCTCCATCCGGGTTGTAAGGAGGATGGGGTAATATGTCCCATTTGCGTTCCGTCAGTGTGTCCATAGTCAGTTTGGCTGGGTGTGGTCTGGCGTTGCCTTGCTGAAGACAAACACCACTGGTAAGGAGTCCTGGCCGCTTTTTCCTTAGTGCTGGTTTCAGGGACGTCCGCAAAATGTCATAGTAGTAGGGTGCATTTATGGTTCCAGGTTCTTTAAAAAAGTCCCAGACATGAATGATACCCTAAAGTCCCAGAATTCTATCGCCATCATTTTCGCTGCCGACGGTGTCACCTTGAATTTCTTGGGTCGTCTTGAGTCAGTGTGTCGCCACTGCCTGCTCGCGCACTTGCTTTCGGGTGTATGGTTAGGAATCAATGTGTCGTGGGTGGTCACAACTCGCTTTAGGAAGATGTTATCTTCTTTGTCATATCGCTGCAGCAGCATGGAACACATTTCCACCCGGGTGTTTTTGTGTTCCTCGGAGAGTTGCGTGGATTTTGCTTGTTGAATTTCAGCTTTCCGTGGATGATGGTCTCCACAACGCCAGGGCTGATGTACAGTATTGAAGCCAATTGTCGGACATGAATCCGCCTGTTGTCCCTTTTCAGCGCATCTGTTCGTGCCATGATGTCTTCCTCGACAGCAGTTGCCGGTCTTGCCTTATGAGGTTCATTGTCGATGGATTCTCGTTCTCCTTCAAACTTTGGGCACTAAGCAAAGACGGATGATCGAGACAAACATGACTCGGTAAACGGTCTTTGAAGTATCTGATGAACTTCAGATGCTTTCACGCATTTGTTTTGGACTCAGTTGATGATTATTTGTTGTTCCACTTTGGTCCACACATGCTGTCCGCTATTTTGTTTTAACAAACAGTCGGTTGTCATGGCAACCGGATGTGTGGTGCTCCATTTGCCTGACAGGCGGCAGTTGCTATCCTAACAATGGAAGTTTAGATTTTTACAACAATGAAATTTACAAAAAAAAAATCCAGTTCAAATTTGAACGCCCCCTGTAGAATTCCTGCAGTTATTCTTAAAATTAGTAATCAACTTCATTACAGGGTTGATGTAACTTGCATTTGTCCTCCATTTAGGGAAGCACATAAAAGCGTAACCGCCTCGCGCTCTTCTCAGGACCTGGAAATTGAAGTCATCAAAGGTATCGGGAGCGCACTCCGTCATGATAACGACTCATTAGCATATTAAAGAGACATCTGCTAAGAAGAGTCTTAATATTAACCAGATGTCTGTTGCTATTTAGTACATTCTGAAAGTTAGACCTAATAGCAAGGAAATTGTAGAAACTGGTAATTTTCCGTTGGATGAAAACCAAGGCTTGTTTATTGCAGCCGTACAATATGCACGCGCAGTAACATATTAAAAAAGAAGTGGGCCACTATCCAATTTTAGAGAACGTGCCATTGTATTGATTAGGAGCATTTTCAAAATGTTTCATTCCCAGAACCATATTTGCCAATTAACGAAAACAGGTAATAACAAGTCAGGCAACCGAAATGCCCAGGACCAATAGGATTTTAAAGCATCCGAGAACGAAAAGGAAAGCATTTGATTTGTAAAAAAAGCCTTTCGTTGTAAAGAATTAGATGAGGTTGCTAAGGAAGCCTCTGTTTGCCAAGCAAGGCGTACTTCTAAGGGAAATGAATAGTTCAAACTGAATAAAACTACTTGAAAAGTTAAATGGAGAAAGTAGAAATTCTCTATAGATTAGAACATACACGAATCCTTTAATTTTTAAGCATTCCTATTTAATGAAATAAGCGTTAATTGTTAAAGCCTTCTATGTAAGCGTCAATTCTTTCTTCATAAACTATTACCAAAGCTTTTCTACGTAAGCAAGTACCATTGAAGGAATGTTTAGCTACTAGCTATTGTTAGAACTTGCCTAACGCAAACTAACTATTGATAATATAAGGTATAATTAATTACGTGCCATATCTTAGCATTGAAAGTTTCCAATGGTTTCATAATGGTATCATTAAAACATGAATCATGGAACCAATTACGACTGTCATTAATTTTACGTCATATTCATTCATGACACATCATTCCAAGTCGTTTGATATATTACATATCATATTTTAGCATTGAAAGTTCCCATGAACCATAATGGGTCCACTAAACCAGCTGTCTTTGAACCAATTTCGACTATCAATATTTTACGTTATATTCTTTCATGGCACATCATTCGAAGTCGTTTGATATATTGCATATCATATTTTAGCATTGAAACTTCCAATGAAGCATAATGGGTCCACTAAACCATGTGCCGTGGAACCAATTTCGAGTATCATTAATGTTACGTTATATTCATTCATGGCACATCATTCCAAGTCGTTTGATATATTACTGAATATTCCTCAAAGTTTCTTTTCCAGACTTTGGAGATGGTTCCAAGACACAGGAGATACACAGGAGATGTGTTAAAATGTTGTTTGATATATTACTTGGCATATCTTAAGATTGACATTTTTCAATGGTACCATAATGGAATCATTTGAACATATACCACTGAATCAAATTCAGCCATCTTCGAACTTCGTAATTATTCTTAAACTAGCTGTTGCCCGTGACTACTTCATCCGGTTTAAAGTCGAAATAGATAATATCGCCTGCAAGTATAGATTTCTTATTTTCCGACATTAGTCAGTGAGGGGCATTTCGCTTTTATATTAAGACATTGTCCCAAATAAATCGAGATCAGGAAGGAAAAATTAAATAACGAGTATATTTTATGGTTGAATAGAATGTAAAGGCCAAAAAATTATGAAAACGTTTCAGTATTGGCCTGCAACTATCAGAGAGTGAAGGCCTATATGTTCGTTTGAGAAACTCGAATTTTTTTTCTTGCTGAAATCGACGTAAAAACTTATGATTCGAAAAGATATGTTGAAATTTTGAAAAAAAAAATTCCGTTTGTACTTAAGTATGTGAACAATTTTATGCAGCTAACTCCTCTGAAACCGCAAATAGCAGCACCAAACAAAAATTATTCATACATAGAGGGTGCCCTAACTTGTGCCTTAGTTTATATTTGATGTCAATTGGGTAAGCCTTTTTCGAGAAATTTTTATCTGTAGCATTCAAACCAGCAAACCAAACTCAATAAATTCGACATGTCCGTACTCCTCTCATTAAGGCAAATTTGTTTATACATGACTTGTTTGGCTATGATGAGCCGTTTTTGAGATATTAACTCCAGACCCGATCCCCCCCCCCTCGTCAATTTTTTTTTTAAAGGAATTAAAGGAGGGGGGGGGGGATCGGGACTCCCCACACTTAGAGGAGTCCTAAAACTATGCATTGGCGCATTTTTTAAGGAAATGGGATAAGCCTTTTTAGAGAAATTAATTTTTTTTTTGGTAAAAATGAAGAAATGGTAGAAGCATTCATATCATCACCTGAAACAATGTAAACGACATGAACAGCTTCCTTTTATCGAAAAAATGCAATTTTCTTTTTTTAATCCATATCATTATCTCGTGGCAGGTCTGTGCGAATGTATCATACCAAATTATTTGTTCTTACGTTAGTTGTTTTACCTTCAGGAGCGAAAACAAATAGAGAATCAGAGCTAGTGACGCGAGAGCAAGCGACATACAGTTGTCAATATACGAAGTACTCGACATATGCATCTTAGCGTTATCTGTTCTCTTTATATATACAGGGTGATTAGAATTCAAGTTACGATTTCAAAAATGACCTGATATTTTAGCAGAACGATCGTGAGGCAATGGAATATTGTTTGGCGAAGGAAAAAATTAGTTCCAAAATCTGCTGATAGATGGCGCTGGCAGGGTTCACATTGTCTGGAGATATGCAAATTACTAATACGTGATATGCGCACCGCAGACATAGCTGACATAAAAATGCATAGCAATGCTCTTTGCTTGAATGCTTCATCATGCTTGAATGTTGTTTACAGCGGGCAGATTGAGAATCTAGCCGACTTGAAGGCAAGCATCACACACCACATCCATTGCATCAGTCCAGATACCCTCCAATCTGTTGTGGAGCATGCCTTTTTGCGTTTCAATTAGTAGTTGAACAAGGCGGAAGGCATATCGAACAACTTCTGCCTTAATCATCAGTAAGATATTTGTTCCATGAAGCTCTGTTTTTATGGCATTATCACTGTTATCGCTGTAAACGTGTATTCTTGTCTTTTCGTTATTAAATTTTTCGTAAACCTCTGAACTCTATTGTTTCCTTTTGGCTAACAACATTCCTGGTGTTTCACGAATCCATTTTTGGTTTTTCCCCTAACATTATCCTCCAGCGCCATCTATCGGCAGATTTTAGAACTATTTTTTCCTTTGCCAAACAAAATTCCATTGCCTCACGATTGTTCTGCTAAAATATCAGGTCATCCTGATGAGTAGTTTTCAAATTATCGATTTTTTAAATCGTAACTTTAATTTTAATCACCCTGTAAATTTGCAAGGAACAAAGCCATAGTGTGATTTACTCGTTGCGACATCTGTTGGCATTATATTTTTGCTGGAACCAGGTGATGGTTTTTCCCGTGGGAATGACACTTTTTCCCGCAGAAAAAAGTATCCTATATGTTGACTCAGGTACTAAATAACCTTCACACCAAATTTCAGCTAAATCCCTTCAGTAGTTTTGGCACCAACCTCTAACTTATTAACAGAGATAGAGACAAACAGACAAAAATCCTGAAACGGTTGTTTGGACTTCTGTATCGTTTATAACCAAACAAAAATTCTAAAAAATGTTGTTTGAGCTTCAGTATCGTTTATAATATACGTAGCAATTCCTTTTCTCAAAAAAAATTAATGTACATTTTTCGCCTCGCTACTATTCTATTATATATATAGAAGATATTCATTCATGGCAGGTCGTTCCAAAACGTTTGATTTATTACATGCCATAACTTAGCAGTGAAAATTTCCAGTGGTAAAATAGAGGTGTCATTAGCACAAGTACCCCTGAATCGAAATCGACTCATTTTTTAACTCATTAATTGCACTTATATATTCGTTCATGACATGTTTTTACAAGTTGCTTGATATATTACATGTGTAGTAAATAAGAGCCCAGATGTCCGTCCCCTCCCTGCGAATGGACTCGACCGCGAAGAGAGCATGTGACGATGGCCAAAAGTGATTGTAAATACATTTTAGTTTTACTTTCGGTTTAGAGATGAGAGGAGGTGGCATTTTTTTCTTTAGATGGGAAAGGTTGTAATTTAGTGCCCGATGTTATGAAATCACTTAGTAATGTATTAGTTGAAAGTTTAGAAATATATATATAGTTCAAAATTGTTATGATGTCCTGAGTGCTTATTCATTAAAAGCAAATTAGTAATAAAACAACAGGAATACAAAGGTAAGATTACACTTCAGAAGTGGGATGGAAAAAAAAAAACTTTAGGCCTACACCTTATGTGAACTGTGAAGTGAGAAAATTTAAAAAGTACCGAGACAAACTTAAAGAGTGATTGAATTCCTGATTGTGGCTGTGCATTCGCTGAAAAGAAGATTGGCAACCAAAACCGTGAGTACAAAATTTATTTTATTCAACTATGGAAATTGTTCAGAAAAAAAAACGCTGAACACGTAGAAGTTACATTAGACGAACTATTGAAACTAAAGATGGCAGAATAAGATCGCTGCGATCAGAAAGAGGGTTGCCTTCTATTAGAGATAAACGGGATGCCACTATTTCTCTATAGAAGTCGCTAAACGGTATCGCAGATGATGGCGATACTGAAGATGAAGTATACGAAGGAGGTGTGGCAGATCAACCTGTTGGCGACGGACCCGCCATTGAACATTCCGAAGGCCAACCAATGAGGATGATGGCTGAGCAGTTGTCCACCATGATAATTGAATACGCAAGCTTACATAGATAAACGATGGCTGAGTCAAGCTGATGAAATTAGACAAGCACCTTAACTTCCAACATTCAAAGGTATGTGAGACTCGAATAGAATGACAAGCGAATGGTTGAATATTGTTGAAGAATATGCTAGAGAATATAAATGGACAAATACTTCAACGAAAGCACATGTTACAAATGTTTTAGAAGGTCCTGCCAAAATACGGCAACAATATACTGGAAGCATGATCCGTGAATTTGCTAACTGGAAGGAAGCGTTTATTAGAGGTTTTCCTGATTGAACACTAATTTATGAAGAAAAGCAGAAAATTCTTAGAAGCCCCCAAGACCAGAAAGAAACTACAGAAGAGTATTTGTACCATACATGGGGAAGCTGTGAGATATTTAACCTAATTCTTTATGATGCAAAAGAATATCTGCTTGATGGATTAAAAACTCAAAATATAAAAATGCGTTTGTTGATTAAAAACCACCAAAGCATAGGAGGATCTTTGCTGACATTGAAATCCTAGAACGCGCAGCGACTTCTTATATGGAAAACAAGAAAAACACATTTTCGAATGGAAAGAGCGTGGCAGAGAAAAAGAAAACCAAAGATCGTAAGACGAGACGGTGCTATGGATGCAATTTGATTGATCACCAACATAAAGACTGTCCAAACGATTATGTGTTACATTTGCAAGAAATCAGGACATATATCAATAACTTGTCCGGAGAAAACAAAGGACAAAAAGAAAGAAAATAAGAATTCTAGCAGTGAAGCCTTACAAAAAGCGCACCAGATAAAACAGTTAGCTGTCTCTGAAAAGAAGAGCATTGATGGCAACACAGAAAGAAAAACCTCGTGCATATTTCATTGATGCAAAGTTGAACGACTTTGAGTGTCAAGCTGGCATAGACACTCAAATTGAAGTATGTCTCGTCCAACATAGTTTTGCAAGAAGATTGGGAATCGAAGACCCTGACTACGAATATGAAATACGAGGATTCAATTGGGATCGTAAACGATACCGAGGCAGGGGAAGCTACAAAACCAGCTTGGGAGAAGTGCCTTTTTATATCATACCTGATGAGTGCATGGAAGTGGAAATTTGGATTGGCCAACCAGTGATAAATAGAAATGATGTGCGGATGACTACAGAAAGAGGACGTGTCATATTCAATTAGCACACTGAGGAGAATGGTGAAGAGAACATCTTAGAAGTAGACAAGATAGAAGTAGACGATAATGATGCAACAACTCTTGTCGTGGAAGGAAACCACACTATCCCAAGGTTATCTATTCAATTGGTGAGCACAAGAAGACCAAATTACGTAGAAGGAAACTTATCTTCAAGGAAGATATGGCCCTAAGATTGGATTAGCAATGATAGATGGTTTGATTAGCGTAAACGAAGAGAAAACTTTACTGTAATGAATACTAGTTGTCAAGATGTGAAACTCGGACATAGAGTCAAGGTGGCAAAGGTTCACCCCGTGATGTCAGAGCCTACTGTGCAATGTTTTCCTGTGTATGAAGTGTCGCCAGACAAACAACCAGTAACTGAACAACTCCGAGCAATCAAAATAGAAGAAGTTAACATCGGAAATCATATTACTGATGATGAAAGACAACAAATTGTCGATTTCATAAACCGCTATAGAAATTTCTTTGCAACCGAGATGAAAGAAGTCGGATGGTACCATTCAATGGAAATGGAGATTAAACTTACGACTGATGTGCCAGTTAACCAAAGATGACATATGTTTTCACCGTACCACCGAGAGAAAATAGAAGAGATGGTGAAAGAATTGCAAGCTTGTGGCTTCATGGAAAAGTCAACTAGCCCATATAATCATCCACTGGTCATGGTTAAAAAGAAGACAGGCAAAGAAAGAATTTGTGTTGATTTCAGAAAGCTAACAAAATCACGAAGAAAGAGCATTTCCCAAATCCATATTTAGAAGAGATTCTAGATGGAACACAAGAATGGAAAATATACTCTGTATTTGATTTAGCTTCTGGGTATTACCAAATCCCTCTTTCCGAAGAAGCGAAAAAAAAGACTGCCTTCTCCACCATCAAAGGGAAGTGGCATTACCTACGAATGCCTTTGGACTGGTGAATGGCCCTTTTGTTTTCAACCGAGTGATGACTGAAGTACTGAAGAACCTATCCCTTAGTACTTTAACCCATTAACACCCAAAATAAAAGTGTCCATATTTTTTTCGTGTTATTGTTATTTATTGCTTAAATATTGACTAATTAAAACATTTTTAAGAAAAAATAGAATAAAAATTGTAGTGGTCTGAAATTATAAGGGTGTACACAGGCGAGTACACTGGGCGGATTAGGAGTGAAATTGTCCAAAGCAACTCCGCTCAACACATAGCGATTTCAAACACAGTTCACAACTCCAATGAACACGTTTGTGACAAATTGTGCAAAGCAATGGTTTTTCAATGCGTTCAGGGTTGTGTCCGTTATTTTTGTACTCTAATCCAGTTACCGCAGAAAATGAGGGCCAAGTTTTCGATTTTGTTTGTTGCAGGTATGCGCGAGCACCGTTTCATCTGAACAACAACTGGTCCATATACATCACATTCTAAGTCTTGCTTAGTAAAACATGTAGTCGCCAAGTGTTAGATATAGCCATGTCCAGCAAATAGGTAAATATGACCCACCACCATTTCTTTCCTTTGATTGATCCATTTGATCGACCCCACCCATTCCTTTATTGTAATTTGCAAACAGCCTTGGTTTATTTACATCAAGTTTTTGTTTTTTTACGTTGCACCATCTTTTTACTTTTCCCAGTGGCTCTACGTTGTCAAAATTCGAACCCATAGTTACAACATTACTGTCCTATCAGCGTATACGTGCAATTTCGTTTTTCGTATCATAGCAATAGTCTTACTGAGCTCTCGGTTGTTTTTTCATGTTTTTTACAGAGACAAGTGGACATTTCTTTTTCCTGTTGTCACGAATTGTGCCTGTAGCTCTGTAACCTTTAAGACGTAAATCATGTAGTTATTGATAGTTCGTGAAAAAGTTATCGAAGTATATTATATGCTCTTTGGCATCATTTATAGGCATCTTTGCTAGTAGGGATTTCACTATTCTCGCGCCGAGACTATCAATCGTCGCTTCTGCAGACTTGCCACAATAAATATCAAAAGAATAGCAGTAACCATCCAAACTCGTAGCAGCCCAATTTCTGTACCCGAATCGTACGGTTTTTTCCCATTATAAATTGTTTTGCTGAATGTTGACCAAAGTATTTGATCATCGATTCATCCACTGATATGTTCTCATGAAAAACTCCCCACTGATACGAGTTTTGCTGGATCAAATCGCACAAGGGCCTTGCTTTGAACATTTTGTCGGTTGTACCAGCCACTAAAAAATTGTCGACAAAATGTAGGTTTCTCTTTATACCTGTAAACCTGTTGCGGGACATGCAATTAGCGACCATTGGAACGCCAAGATCTTCATCTAAACTCCAATATACACGTACAGATGGTAGTTCGTGGTATCCAGATAGCAGCAATATGCCTACAAATCTTTTGAAATCAGTTTTATAAAAATCAAAACTGTGTTCCTGGCACATCTCTTGGGAGGGTTGAACTCACAAAGTCATCTTCGTTGCCTTCTTCTTCGTCAGTCACCACAGAAGGATCTGGTTGTAATAAAAGGACATCATACGCCACATCATAATTTTCATCCCCATTAGGTACTCAAGAGCTTCATCAAGCCTTAAGTAATTATTCGCCATTTTAACTTTTCGAAATCTGCTGCAAAGAAAAGTCAAATGTTATACATAAGCGCCCATTGTACCTGCTTGTGTACAGTGTAATAAAATGTCATCTAAAGCAAACTATCATTATAAATTTACCAAAAACATAACATGGCAAGCAAAAATACACTCAAATCAAACTGTTTAATGCATAATTTGTCCAAATAATGTACTATTTATAATAATTAATCAATTAAAACAACTCACTTCAAGAATTTTATTTTATGCTCTTTTACAAAGTTAAATATCTCTCAATTTTTGCGCGCCTCCGCCAAAATTTATTGGTTTGATAGCGTACTGTTGTCATCTAGTGTCATAATAAGTAATTAGTTATATCGCAACCATAGATAAAGTAAGTCAAAATTCGCCTGAACCAAATGTACCCAAGCGAGTACAGCGGGCGTTAATGGGCGTTAATGGGTACAGTGCTATATGGACGACATAGTAACAGGAATGCCAACGTTTAAAGAACTGATGCAAATGACTGAAACCATATTGAAGGAAATTCAAAAACCTGGAATGACATTCAAGATCAGTAAATGCTATTTCACGCAGCAGGAAGTCGAATTTCTGGGAATTAGAATGACCAAAGCAGGCTTGAAACCTGGGTGGCCAAAAACCCCTGCTATCCAAAATTTACCTGCTCCCAAGAAGTGTGCGTAGTTTTCTTGGACTTTGCGGAAACTTCCGAAGATTCATTGACTATTTCACAGAGAAAACCACAAATTTGGCACAAAGGAGGTTCCATTTCAGTGGAATGACATTTGCCAAAACGAATTCCAGTCGTTACAAGAAGAATTGATAGCCAGGCCAGTACTCATTGTACTTGACCCCCGAAAAGAAACGGAGGTGCATACAGACGCTTCAATGAGTGGAGCAGTACTGATATAACCAGATGAAAAAAGGGAAATGCACCCACTTGCTTTTGCCAGTCGAAGAACTACGACGTGCGAACAGAACAATCACTCGACGGAATTAGAAATTCTAGCCATAGTATGAGCTGTTCAGCAATTTCAGATGTATCAGTACGGAGCACCGTTCAAGATCGTAACAGACTGTGAAGCTGTTCGCTATGGACACGAGAAGAAAGATGTTGTTCCGCGCATTCGAAGATGGGTATTACAACTGATGGATTACAATTTCACTACCTCTCATAGACCGGGAGTGAAGATGGCGCATGTAGACGCCTTGAGTAGAAATCCTATTCCCTCCACCGCGGGGAATGGCATCCTAGAACGGTTTGAAGTCGATAGAATGACTTTGTCTGACGGTGATTGGATTAAAGCAGCTCAATCTGCCAATCCTGAGACTAGGACAATCATACAGAAGTTGACCGAAAGAGATATTAATTCTGGCCTCGACTTGAGGAAAAATTACGAACTTGTAAAAGGACATTTATATCGCAAAGGAAGAGGTCAAGAAGAAAAACGACTCCTGTTTATTCCCAAGATGATCAGATGACAAATCACCCGTGAAACGCAAGAAAAACATGGTCACCCTAGTGTCTATGGAACAATGCCAGCTCTGCAGAAAAGACGCTGGTTCGCTAAGATGCGAAAATTTGTGAAGGCTGCTGCTTCGTACTGCCTTGACTGTTTGCTGTACAAAGAGCCTGGAGGAAAGCGATCTGGAGAAAGGAAGAAAATTCCGTTACACACGCTGCACGTGGACCACGTAGGACCGTTGCCGAGAGGTTCAAAGGGACTTCATATTGACTTCATATCAGCGTAAGAAGAAGAAGTTGATACTGGTGTCCGATCCAAAAATAAAAGTTTGGAGAAAGCCCCTTATCGTTTTGTTTATTTTTGAGAGCAACTGAAATTAAACTCATTATCGATATCTTTCTCAATTTTCATGATATTTGCTTGGGCTTTTTATAGAGTAACTCTATACATTTGGCTAATAAATTATGCAAAAGACAATTTGGTAACGCATGCAAATGCGCAGTTAAATATTATTTAGTAAAAATGCTCATATTTCATCAAATATTTAATGTTTTTCTATTCTGATTGCAGGGTGTTGTCTGTACTGTAGTTTGTCAAGTTTCCTGTAAATGACATTGCATTGGGTTGAAAATCCTGCGTGTTATAAACAAAAAACTTACGAAAACACTTCGACCTTTTTAAAGAAACCTTTGTATCTCCATGAATTTACGTGCTATTCTCATACAAATGAACACAGAAAAGTAAAACAAGCCTCTTAAGCATATGCTACAGCTACAATGCATTTCAATCATTATTTTTTACAGGGTGATTCCAAACATTATTTTTTTTGTTCACTTCTTTGCTGGTTCCCTATTTGCCTTCGGGAGAAAACCTTCGCAGAAATATATGAGGTGTAACATCCTTTTTACACCTCTGAAATTTCAGGATAATTCGTCAAGTGTTTTTCTAGATATTCGACAAAACGTCTAAAATCGAAAGTGTCCGATTACTTTTGGCTAGATAGTGTATATCGATGGATTGTTTTTATAGCAAACTAGTAATAAAGCCCGTC
The DNA here is from genome assembly GCA_023313115.1 of Rhysida immarginata. Lineage (NCBI taxonomy): Eukaryota > Metazoa > Arthropoda > Chilopoda > Scolopendromorpha > Scolopendridae > Rhysida > Rhysida immarginata. The sequence continues at coordinate 475,073 of JAHWFO010097618.1, forward strand.
ATACGACGGTGCCACAACAGGTGAAGGTGTAAATTAAATTTTAATTATAAAATTTCGTCTGTGATAGCACTGTGATAATTGACAGGACCGCCAATAGTAAATAAGTCCCTGCCAATATAAAAGCGAGGCTGAAAATATTTCCTTACTTATAAGGGAACATGTATTTCACAGACTCCCGCCAAAATAAAATATGTTTCTTATCTAAAGCTACTATTAATACTTGCAAAATAAGAAAATGCTAAATATTGTTTCTTTCAAAATAGATCGAGAAAACGAAGAAATTTCAGGATATATAGCCATACAAAGACTCCATTGTTAAAGCGATGTGTATGTGCATTATTGCGCACTCAACTTCTTTCTTCCCTACTCAACAATACGCACGAATCCACTTCAACTGAAAGCAACACTATCGCTTCCAAGGTATGCGTACACCCAAAAAAAAAGTGCTCGTACAACTACATTAATGTCCCTTGTTAGTTTACAAACCTGTTTAACCGTTAAGATCGCGGGGCAGCGCTCGAGATTTTCCGTCATCAGGCGCATGTCCTCAATGGTAATACACAAGCGGCTCGAACCCAGATGCTCTATGTTGTCTGGCCACCTAGTTCTAGGCCGACTCCTTGGTCTCTTATGTGATAACGGACTTGGAAAATAGCAACTGTCTAGGAAGACAGTTTGCGGCATCCGCACTTGTGGCCATACCGAAGCAACTGAGCCCTCTCAATGTAAAGAAGTAACGGCTCAACACCTAAAGGCTGCCTTATAGTGATGCCGAGCACTCTATCTAGTAGGAAGCACCTGCCAAGCCTCCCAGGATAACATTTCAGCACTCTTTCCGTCATTACCCATAATTCATGACCATAGATGAGAATGAGGACAAAGATGGACTTGAAAACAGACAGACTGACTCTATTTCCTAGCTAAAGTTTGTTACAACGGATCACAACAATTCGCATCAGACGCAGCTTGCTTTGGATTCTATTCGAAACCCCGGCGTACGATGGTTACCGCAGCAGAGGAAATTATAAGTTCGATTTAATTTTAAAAATATTTGATCTGTGAGAGAACTGCGATAATTCACAGTTTTGCCAATAATAAAAAGGTCGCCTTAAATATGAGAGCGCTAGTACACAACGTGTCCTTTTACAATGTCACAAAGTCACTACTGTCAATTTGATAGTTATAACCTAACAGAGAAACACATCTACAACTAAGCTAAAGAATAAAATAAAAACTGACCTTACGAATCTGTGGA
>JAHWFO010097618.1:481787-515649 GCA_023313115.1 Rhysida immarginata
AAAATCTAATTTTAAAAAAGGTAAAGGTGTAGTGGCGGATTTATTTTTTTATTTTATATTTTAAATAATAAAGAATATAAAGGATTATCTTTTTAAATAAAGAATATAATAAAAAACATAAAATAAAAATTTTAAAGCACGCACTTCTACCTTAAAAATTGCAGTAAAAAGTAAAATATCTAATTTTAAAAAATGTAAAAGTGTGGTGGCACGTTTAGTATTAAATTTTAAAAAGAAAATACTACATAATAAAATAAATCCGCCACTACACCTTTACCTTTTTTAAAATTAGATTTTTTTACTTTTTACGGCACTTTATAAGGTAAAAGTGTGTGCTTTCAAATTTTTATTTTATATTTTTTCATTAACAATGGAGGTAGATAAAAGTTTTCTCTACTTTCAGTCAGTTAAGTTAGCACTAGTATTCTAACGACACTTGATGACAACATGCAATACTTGTACACGAACGTAGCTGCCTAGTTATGCAGAGGCATCTTCAGCATTATCTCCTATCTCTATTTAAACTAAACTTAGTCTTGGAGATCTGCCTACTGATAAGAATAAAATGAGGTGAATTTAAAAGTTGAAAATAAAAAGTGAATTTGTCCATTATTAATAATGCTTCATTTCTATGCTATAGTAAAACAAGAACACTTATATCGTTCGTTTAGAAGTAATTAAATCAAAGGCCGACAACATTTCATAAAATTTTGAACAAAAGCAACTCTCTTTTGAGGTTTACTATAGTTGAGGGTTTGAGGCGATTCTCCTCTGTGCTATAATAAAAACGATTATGATTAGCTCATAAAGTGTAAAAAATAAATAATTTTTTAAACGCTCCTTCCTTTACTGTTTTATTGCTCGTAACAGTTTGCCAACGGAAATAACTTTTCTACCTCGGAAGATTTTTAAGGCTTTCTTTTTCTATTTATTCGTGAAGTTTTATATTACTGAAGTTTTATATTACGTTAGGAACTTTATTCCTAAGACATAACCCTAAATTAAAACAGTCTATATTTAATTACTGAAGCAGGAAATTGGAGTTGCCAATAGAAACGTGTGCGCATAAAAAATAATTACTGGCAATTTTCTTTAATTGAAAATTAAGATTGTTGTAATTAAAAGTTTCAATAATTCGAGCGAAGTGATTCATAATTTTTATAAACTCGTTGTTATCTTAGCCGATTCAATTCAATTGTGGGATATTATACGACATAATTATAACTTTATGAAGTTTCATGTAAATATGATGAAAACATTATCTTGTTGACATGTTTAAGTTTGTCTTAGACTTCTGTTAATAATGACATCCGCTAATGTCAGTTAATACATTTAGAAAGATTCAAATGATTGCCAGTATTTGAAAATTTTTCTTAAATATAAAATAAATAGACGCCGTTGTTTTCGCTTTGCAAAAAATCGATAGGTAATTTTACTCCTCTTATGACTGAAATGTTTTTCTCGACCAGAGTTTAATTTATTTCCAAGTTAAAAGCTGCTCTTTTTATTTGATTCTCCTTCCAAGCTTCTATGATTTTTGGAATGAAAAGATTTATTTTAATAACAGAGAAACCTTCATTCCAGTTATGTTTCGCATAGAATAGAACCGTTATGACTATACAAGAATTTTTTGAAGACTTTATTACTTTATGAATTTGGTAGTAAAATGAATTTTACTATACAATATTTTAAAATTCCGTCCTAAAAACTTTAATTTTTGTACCTGCTTAGTGTCCTACTTCATTGTATTATATTCACAATTTCCTTCTTGTTATTGTACAGATGATTTTTATAAATTTGATTTTTTAAGTTAATATCTTAAAAAAGATTATTCGAAAAGTAAAAACTTTGTGCATTGAACGAAGTAGAGCAAAAAATATCACAGTAGGCGTTAGTAGCCTACTAAATCCGCCTACTACCTTGTATCAGATGCAGATTTTCTGTAACACATATCAGTATTGCACCATCATATTTTTGATCGTAGTGGTAATGCTTTCTGTGAGACTTTAATTGTATGGGGTTTGTTACCATACAGCTATTCTTTTGGATTTCCCTAAAGAACAAAATCTGAAAGGTCTCGAAATGTCGGGCGATCCCGGTGGCCCAGAAATTTGTGAAATTGCATGTTCCTAAAAAATAAAAAAAAATAAAAAAAAAACCTTCATTGTTGCCGTTGGCTCACGTGACTTATCACCTTATCTTGGTGGAAGTAATCATGTGTCAGTGTAACATTATAAAGGTTCCTGATAGAACGATTTTTCTTTATGTGCTCTTGTATAATCACTATTACTGCCACGTTGCAGAAAATTTCAGCACCTTATGCGATTTTTTGCGCTTTATATCGTTCACTATACGTGAAGTAAAATTTATAATAAATTTCGTCTGATTGCTTATGAGAAAAAAGTTAGGATTTATAACATTCGCCATTTATATGTTGAACTCCATATACCACTACATGTACTATATATCTAAAACTATCCTAAAAGACAACTTCTTTTATCTTGTCTGAAAATCTGAATCCATTATTATTGTTTCACATCTGTTATAACAAATGTCAGAGTAAGTTCGAGTAAACATAACGTATTTTCTGTTGCGTATAAATAATCAAAATAAGGGTAAAGGCCGTAAATTAAAATAAAACAAAATTGGAGTTTGATAATCAACGCATTGCAACACTGCAAACTTAAAATCATGAGAACTGTCAATCACAGCGTTATCATGAAAACCAGCTGGAGGGCCTTTTTCTTTAATTAATGCGAAATTAATTTTCCTTAGAAAAATCTTAATACTTTCCTCTTGAAATGTTGCTTCAGCATGTGGTAAACAAAGCTACTTTAAGCAGGAAATATGAATGATAATAAAGGGCCTACACAATGAAGTCAAGGCAACTGCTGATTAGCTGATGAACTTATCCAACATCAGGACCAGGCAGGAATAATAACTGGAGCGAAATTTTAGGAACTTCCGTTTTTTGGCGCCGCTCTAGTAGAAGGCATATAAAAAACACAATAAATAATCATCGCGCATATGCAAAAAATACAAAATGCCAACGATAATGACCGGCAAAGAGGTGGAGAATAGAGTCCAAGGGAATCAGTTTCTTTTGTACAGTATATATGATATAGCGAGAATACAAGACGAACTGAAAACTAAATAAAATTCAGCGAATATAACAGATTTGACTTGTAGACTATACGCAAAACGACAAATCACCTGTGGGTAATTTTGGGTAGGTAAGTTTAGGTTGTAGCCAAAATCAGACAATAGAGGGAGCATAAATAGACTCTCCAGTAGAGATCCTGAATGTATAATTCTACTAGCAAAGGCATCCTGCGTTGCCCGGGATAATGACAGTTTTAGGTAAGCAGAACAACCTCAAGAAGTGATATAATAAACCATTAAAGAATGACATAATCAAGTACGGAGAGGCTAAAGTAAACCAGTCGCGGAACCATAATTTTCAACTGGCCTTATGTTAACATTGAAAGTGTCTAATGTACTATAATGATATCATTAAAATGCGTACCTTTGAACGAATTTCGACTCTCATTAATTTTACGCATTCATGACACATCATTTCAAGTTGTTTGATATATTACACGCCATATTTTAGCATTGAAATTCCAATGAACCATAATGGTTCCACTAAACCAGGTGCCCTTTGAACCAATTTGGGCTATCACTAATTTTACGTTTTATACATTCGTGACACATCATTCCAAGATGTTTGATATATTACATGCCATATTTTAGCATTGAAAGTTCCAGTGAACCATAATGGTTCCATGAAACCAGGTGCCTTTGAACCAATTTCGCCTATCATTAATTTTACGTTATATTCATTCATGATGCGTCATTCAAATGTTGTTTGATGTATTAGATGCCATATCTTATCATTGAAAATTTTTGAGAGTGTCATAAGGGTACCATTAGAGCACGTGCCATTGTGTTCATTATGCCAATCTTCATAACAGTTCATTCTAGGAACCATATTTATCATCTGGCCTATGTTAACATTGAAAGTTTCTAATAGACCATAATGATACCATTAAACCACGTACATGTACCTTTGAACCAATCCCAAGTGGTTATCATTAATTTTAGGTTATATTCATTCATGACACATCATTTCAAGCTGTTTGATATATTACATGCCAAATTTTAGCCTTGAAAGTTCCAGTGAACCATAATGGTTCCATGAAATTAAGTAACGAAGGAAGTCTAGGACAAAATCTTTCAACATCTTTGGGAGATACGGCATACATTCTCCCAAATGCTTTCCAAGCTTTTTTCCTGGAACCCAAACTCGCTTTCAAAATATGTATTTTTCAGTAGTCTCTAAATATGTAGGCAGTTTCCCTAAAAATTTCCGGTTCCCTTGAAGTACGATGTAACGTGATTTTACTATACTTATATATTCAAAATGTATAGTGCACAAGCAAAATCTTGTGGGAAGCAGTCCTATGGAGACCGAGTCTGTGTTGGTGTGTATTGAAAAATATTGGATTTTTGAAATTCTGACTTCTGATTCTTAAAGACCATTAAAAAGTAGAATATGAATGTCTGTAAAACCCACTCTCTATCTCTTTGTCTTTATCGATAAAATTGGGTTCAAGACTTTAAAAGTTCCACACTTTCAGGGCCTCTATCTCCTAAACGGTTGGATCAATTGAAAAAACACCAAGAATAAAACATTTCTCGAATATTGTGTACAATCTGAATGTACTATTAGATTTCAAACTTAGACCCCCAGCCCCCCTCTCAAAGGGGGGGGGGGTTATTTTCTGGCTAATGAATTTTCTCCGCGTGAAATAATTCAGTTTTGATTTTCGACATTTTTTCCTACAATGCTTAGTTTCCGAGATATCTGCCATGTTACCAGATAATTTTGGACACCTTGTGTAATGTAGCTATTTGCCCAACAATGCAGAGTAAACCCCACAATATCGTCATCAACATCAACATTCAGAACGTCGCTAATCGTGATATTGTATACGTTATCCTACACCACCTTACGAACTAAATAAATAAAATGGTTAATGCAGTATTGGATTCGTCCTCCTAAATCTTGATAAATCAACGGGGTAATTTTCCTTTAATTCTTGCATCGTAAATCAAGCACCGAAGGGCGAATACAAAAATAAAAAGAAATTGGTAATTTAAGACACGTTGAATTAAAACTAAAATTGAAATATAAAGTTCCTTACTTCATTAATCATAACATTAATCAGTCAACTTCAGGGTGGAATCGTTCATAAAGTTTGTACCAGTAATGTCTACCACTTTCAGACATTTATTTATTCGGGTTTTTGTAAAAATTAATCACAATTCTAGCAACATAGTAGGCTCTACTATCGCTCAAGGGGAAATATAGGGGAAATCGTTCTGTCCTGTTAATCGTCGTGAATCTAAAGTCATCCATGTCATTCATTAAGTTTTCCTTCATGTTGAAGGTTTCCACATGGCCACTGTCTTTTCATCGTACTCGGCCTAGGGCTTCATCGAAAATTACAGGAGTATTTCAAAAACTACGCGGGGGAAGGGTGGGAGGGGGGCTTTATCTTTCGCGTCTACTTATTCACACGGTAAGAATAGGACCGGGGAACAAATTAGTAGGGAGGGGTACCGCGGACGTCCCGGACGGAACTTTCGGGCCGACTTTCGTCATAATGTAAAACTGATTTCTGAAGTATAAACTACAGGTAATTTCTATTCTCATCAACATCCTACTTTTGCAAGACTACGTTTTAATGTTCAAAGTCGAACTAATTATGTCTAATCTTTTCAGGTCCTTTCTCTCAGGTAAGTAAATTCAATTATCAGTCGGTGATTCGTTAATCGTTCCAGAACGAGTCTTCACTAAATGCGGGGCCCACCAAAGATAAGAAAAAAGGTTTTACCTTATCTTCAGCCACGTGCGGAAAAGAAAACATCCAATCGGGACTTCCAATCTTCCAGTTGTATCACAACGGTTGGTCGTAAACGAAAAGTTAAACAGTTCATTAACAAACAGCACAACGCATATAAGAAGATAAAATATCTTAGTTGAATTATTATCTAGGGCAAAATTCAGTTTTCTATCGTTTACTTATAAATTTATGTTAAAACAAAGGCATTTCACCTATCTGAATTGGGTTTCAATAGATAAGAACGTCCCGACTCGTAGGGCGTTCTAACAGACGTTATACCAATCGTCACTGCAGCCAAATTGTAAGTCCAGTCAATCAAGTTCTAACTGCAAGAGATCGTCGGAGAATCGTTTCCATAACTAATCCAATGACCCAGTTCCAAGAAGGAGATCTCCGGAGTCTAAATTTTTGTTCCTATTTTAACGGCATCTCCCCTCAGCCAAAATTTCGCATCAATCTCCTCGAAAATATTTTTTAACAGTACATTTCTTTTATTCCTTTCTTTTAAAAAAATTTTACAGTCATAGTACGTCATTTTCATTGTTGTCATCTTAAATCAACACCTCTTAAAGAGAAAGCCTCTGCACGGAAACCGTCATACATTGTTACATCATCATAGAAGTGCAAATTCAGGGCTTATTTTTAGTAGAAATACGAATAACAATGCCCTACAACGCTCCCAAACGCCGCCCTGGTGCAAAGCTCCTGGCCTATTTAAGTGCCACTTTATTCCTCGCTGTAGCAGAAATGAACTGACTTTCTTGTTCCAATTCTCTATGCCCTTCTCTAACTCGTTCTTTCCGCCAATGAAGTTAGTTACGTTGTCGCAGTGAATCTCCTTAACTTGTTCACGTCGAGCAATGAATCTTCTAAGGCCTTGTAAGAAGCCATCCGCTTCAAGTGATGATAGAACTTCGAGATGAATTGCTCTTAAATTCATACATGTAAAGATGAGCCCATAGCGTTTTAGCTGCTTTTTTCCTTGCTTCATGGAATGGACCAAAACAATCGAGTCCTATGAATGTAAAAGGTGGGTTGTCAGCTCGTACTCGATTCTCAATGAGTGGAGCCATCTTCTGTCCGATTGGTCGAGCGTTCATTTTCTTGCATTTCAGGCACTTAGCGATGACCTCTCGCACAAATGCGTTGCCCGAAGGGATCCGAAACCTCATTCTTATGGTGGCCAAAACATGCTCTCTTCCAGAATGTCCAGTCTGTCTATGCGCCTCTTCAACAATTAGCCCTGCTACGTGTCGTCTAGGTATAATTACTGGATGTCTGCTTTCTTCTGGAAGATGAGAATGCTTCATTCTTCCTCCTACTCGGAGTAGGCCATCCATCATGGCTGGGTCGAATTTGCGAATCCTTGATCGTCTTATGGCTTGTCTAGGTTTCTCATTCGACAACTCGATAATCTCTTCAGCGTAGTTTTCACGTTGAACGAACTTGAAAATGGCTTCTTCTGCCACTTGTAGATCATCAACAGTTGGCATGCATCTTGCTGTTGTTTTCTTCTGCAAAAGTCGAATGAATCGAAATACTCTCGCCATTATCTTCTTTAGTCGATACCATGAGGAACACTTCTCAATCAGCATCTTAATTCCAGAGGACTCTGTTATCTTGGTCGAGCAGACTTGAGCCTTTACTTCGGGATCCCTTCCATCCAGATTCGATTCAATAGGTTCTGGTAGTTCAAGGCACACTGACCACAAGAATTCCGGCCCCCGTTTCCAACGATCGTTCTTCAGGAAAATAGCGACATCTTGTCCTCTTGAAATTTCATCAGCCGGATTCAATTTGTTGTTGATGTAATACCACTGGCTTGGCATTGAGCCCCCATGAATCATTGTCAGTCTGTTGGCCACAAACACATGAAACCGCTTATCCTCATTACATATATAATTTAGGACTGTAGTCGAATCGGTCCAAAAATATGACTCGTCAATCATAATGTCCAGCTCCCTTCTCATTTGCATGTCCAACTTGACTGAGAGAGTGGCTGCTACGAGTTTCATTCGTGGAATCGTTATCATCTTAAGGGGTGCGACTCTCGACTTTGAACATAAAAGAGTACATGTCACTCTTTCATTCTTTTTGTCAACTATTCGCAAATAACTGACAGTTCCATATGCCTTTTCGGAGGCATCCGAGAAGTGATGCAATTCTGCCCTGGTCATCTCGAACTGCGGTGGCTTCAAACATCTCGGTACAGCGAATGTCGACAGGAGAGAGAGTCCACTTGTCCACTCACGCCATCTACCATCTTGTTTTTTTGGGATCGGCTTCTCGGAAACTTGTCAATACCCCAACCAGAGAGTTCATCACATCCGGACCTTGGCGTAGCAGTTTATTTAGGGACGTTCCGCCGTATTTCGCCGAGCAATCAAACACCACCCTGATCTTGCCCGGTTTCGCAGGATGATACACAGAGTGATGTGGGAGATACCAGACTCTCTCGATCGCATTCTTCTTGTTACAAGGTACTTTCTCAGAATGCCCATTTGCTAGCATTTTATCCATAAAGCCCTTATAGTCTTCATAAAGCTGCTTATTGCGAAGAAGCTTCTTCTTGAGGCAAATAACCCTTTGAATAGCCTGTCCTCTGTTATTAGGCAACTTCTGTAACTTATCTTTGATTGGCAACGAGACAGAGTAATGACCGTCGACTTCTAGGATGGTCTTCTCAAAATTTTCCATAAACTTCTTATCGGAGAGGGAAATACCGCTCACATCGCTCGCATGGTCATTCTCTAACTTGAACCAATTCTCCATTTGTTTATTCAAAAATAGGTCAGCCTTGATACAGAACGACTTAATCTGCCTAACTGAAGTTGGATCATGTATCGCCCAGCCCAATCTGGACTTTATCGCAAAAGGACCTTTCTTCTCGCTGTGGATTACTTCTAATGGTTCAAGAGCAGCAGGCACATTATTACTAATAAGAAGTCCGGTAGGAGCATCGACCTCTGGTAGCATAACTCTATTCAGATAATTCCATTGAGCAATGTCTTCCTGCTTGATAATGTCCTCCTGGTCGACTGGAAACTCTTCTCTGTGTAGATCTCAGGCAAAGGCAGCCATCCGTTTTCTTCCAGGTCGCTAACCTCCAGACCTTCAAGACCAAAGCATTCAAATGGACTATCTCTCTTTTCCATGGTCGAGATGAACAACAACTTCTTGCTCCCTTTAGCCTTCAGCTCGTTCATTAGCACAAAATGTATGCGAGCTCCCATTGTCTATGAATGCATAAGTCGTCACTAATTGCTTTGTAGCATTGACTCGAACTCTGATGGGGATTATCACCATGGCCGTCTTGAGTCTACGTGAATCGCTACCCCTCGTTTCGAAAAATCTATTTTTAACAGAGGCTTCTTGACGCTCTCTCTTGTCTTTGCCTTTGGCGTACCTTTCTTCATGAAGCAGTGTCGCATGACCCTTGTGGCAATGTTGACATTTAACCTCTTTAGCACAGACCTTGGCTCGATGTGCCTTTGACATACACTTGAAGCAGAGACCATGCTCTTGGGCGAATTTTCTTCTTTCATCTGGACTGATTCCTTGGAAACGGTCGGAATCTTCCAAAGAGTGATTTTCTTGACAATAGTAGCACTCGAATGTCTTCCTTTCATCATTAAGGTTGGTGGAGAAACTGGGTCCTTTTGAACTCTTGGTACTTAGACCCTTAGATCCGATACGTCCTTTGAATGGCGATTCCTCCTTACGAGTCGACCGCTTTTTGTCTTCACCAATATCACCAAAGACCGTATGTTGTAGTTCGCCAGCAGCTCGGAAGACAAAGTCGACTAAATGCTGGAGACGGATCTTCTCTTTGACCTCGATGATGTCATAAGCAATTTGACGCCATCTTCTTCGCATGTCGAATGGCAATTTCTCAACAATTGCTCGCAAATTGATCGGATGCTCTATGTCGCTTATCTCATCCACATCTTCCATACAATTTTGACATTCGAGTAGGAGGAGATGAAAACGGTGTAATGCTTCGCCTCTTGAAGTATGCATTTGCGATCTTAGACCCTCGTCCATAGTTGCCGAAGACGTTCCTTGAACTTCTTGTAAGCGTCATCTGCCTTCATCGAATGGAAGGTTCTCACCAGGCTCTTGACTTTGCCACTTGTGTACTGTTCCAAATAGTACATTCTTCGATTGGCATCAGTAGTCCTCGACTCGATGAGTCTCTCGAAAGTCCTGATGAGTGCCAGATATTCTAAAGGATTCCCGTCAAAAATCATCATGTCTTGTTTTGGAAGGGACGATTGGAGCTGCTGTTCAGCTAGCAACTCGATCATCGTAGTTTGCTTTGCGATGAGTTCTTCAATATTGGAAGTTCTAGCTTGGCTTGCGCGGTCACCAAGCTTTAGGTCCTCTTCCTCGTCTTCGTCGCCTTCATCAGCTTCATGCTGGTTGATCCACGTTATCATGGCTGCTTGAACTCGTCGAGATCGGTGATTGTCTTTTTATGCTTGTTTGCCATTTCTTCTGGCACATGAGTCGGCCCAAGAATCGTCACCACCTCGTCATGTGCTTTCATGTAATTGTCTGCATAACGACGAAGATCGAACAATTTTGATTTTACTTGAAGAATCTTTTGCTCCTTTTTGAGTTGCTCGATTTTCTTTATGGCAGAAGTCACGGTCGCTAAGCAACCTCTTCTTCGGTTCTTCAACTCGTCCAAGTTCTCTGAACCTCTTAGCACCTCTGTCGTATCCTCTTTACTCATTTCGAACGATTCAGTCAAATCCTTTCAGATTAGGCCTGATAGTCATTCTTAATTCTTATTAAAATACTCTTCTTTAGAAGACGTAGATAAAAAATGAAATATAATCGCCAAAATGCCCTTCGCAAAATGACCACTATATGAGTTCTTGGTGTTCAAGGCTTTCAGAAAAAACGTACATCAATACAAGAACTGCTGCTGATAACAATATTTATTCGATGAAATATTTACATGATGTAGATGAAGTAGATGAATGTTCGCTCCTTATATTATGATTTGGATTACAGGTTCTCATATTGTATGATTTTCTGTTACAAAAAATGAAATAATCATAAATACATGCATATAAAAATGCTAAATAAAATTAATTAACTTAATAACGTACTTATCTGTATGCCTTCCAAGCTTAAATTCTTTGATTCATAACACAGGCCTATCTTTAAATACAATGGCTTAGAACATTCAAAATTAACGATTATAACAATGAGCGTCACTTCTCGTGGCTCAACAAATAAAACAGGCAACGTGAGCATAAACAACTTTCGCTTATCAATGCTTAAATTAAACAATGTCTTAATTTGCAAACATAAGTAAATAATTGAAAACATATACTTGATGGAGCATACTGCGCCAACAAGGAGGCTTTGCTTAAATCCTTAAACCTCTTTTTATAAACGCAATTTCATTTTCCTATTGTTGTAATATCTTTCAAAAACACTGTTTTACTCAAGTTTCCGTTTCGAAATTATAAGTCAAGTATTCACTTTACACACTCTGTTATCGTTCATAATTTCTTTATCACACAACATAGTAAACAATTTTTTTCTCACGAGCACATGGGGAGGGGGGAGGGGAGGAACGCTATAATAATCAAGTGTACTTACAGAAAACTTTAGTCCTTTTTTTAAGTAGTCCAACCTGGATGAACAAGAACTTGGACTATTTAAAACAGGACCAAAATTGGCTGTAAGTACACTTGATAATGATTTGAAGCAATTGATCCCGACAATCATCAGATTTTACCGACAACTTAACCACCAAGATTGGAATGAATTAAAAACTACTATGAAAAAATCAATTAGAACGAAACCTGTTAATGTATAAACAGCTAAAAGTGACGCGGGATTTCCATTAGGTTATACGTAGACTTAAGAAGAAAAATTGTGTGTATAGTAAAGACGACAAATCAAATCATTGTTCTTTAATAAGACCGAGTATTTTAATAGTGTTCAACAACTTCTCTATGAAGGTCCATACCAAAAGTTAATGATTAATGACTTTGAAAGGGGTGGTTGTCAATGAACCAAGCACTGCGACCTCAGGTCTATTGTACTATCCCCTAATGACGATGAAAGAACGTACCAAAAGTTAAATAGTGATCCCCTGCAAAATCTAGTCCGAAAAGTGAAAATTAGCATTAAGTCGTGTAGATTTATCTTCCACAATACACGTACAAATGTTTTGTCCCTACAAACACTATTCTACCATGATTGTACTGTCTTCCTAAGACCCATAAACAGGGTAAGAAAATGCGACCCATTTTAGATAATATTTAGTCTCCAACGTAACGCCTAGGCAACTTTGTCCTATCCAAATTCTTACACAAATTAATTTTGCGTGTTTGGAACGTTTCTGTACGTAATAGCCTTGAGCTTATCCAAAATATAGAGTTTCCCAAATTGATGTATACACTCTTTGAAACGTTGCAGCTCAGCAACGAAATGAGATAGAAATATAAGGTTTGTTATATATGTTCCAGACGGCGCTGGAAAAGCATAGCAACACGTTCATTGAGACTTACCTGCAAATGTTGGAACTCATGATTCTGCATCTTAATGATCTCTTCGAGAAAGTAAATGAGGTTTACTTCCAAGAAGACGGGCTCCACCTCACTTTCATGTTGATGTGAGAACTTTCCTCGATCACACATTCAATCACTGATGGATAGGACGAAGAGGAAGTGCTACGGAGTTCCCGCTTCGATTTCCTAATTTAACCACTCTCGACTTCTACCTTTGGGAAACTTTAAAGAACACGGTGTACGCCGCAAACCCACAAACACTGACGGAATTAAGAGATCAATTTGAACATTCCATCAATGATATTCCATTAGCTACAATCCAGTCGGTATGTCGCTCTTTTCGACGTCGGTGTTGGGAGTGTACTGTGGCAGAAGGCAGACATTTTGAACCTGTACGGGCTTAAGGATTTTTAAGGAAAATTTACAACAAACCTTATACCGTGTGTCTCAAAAGTCTCATGCCATATGAAAAGTTTATCAATGTTGGCTTTATGTTCACACAGTCTCGCAAGCTTATCGTTCATCTTCAATCATCTTCAATCATACTCGATCATCGTCTCACACGATCCAAATTTTCTTCTGTCATGCGGAAAAGTGTAGCTGGTGGGCTTGGGAATATCAGGGTGCCGGCGATGAAATTCGTCTGCAGCTTTTCGAGATGTTCTGTGGTGATCACCACAAAAAAATTTCAGCTCTTTACATTGTTCCGGTGTCAGCATTATTCCTCTACTTCACTATTTCACCTACAAAATCAAAGCAACTAATCCATTTGGCACGCCACTTTTGAGACACACGGTATTTCTATCTCACTTCGATGCTGAGATATAACGTTTTCAAATAGTGTATCCATCAATTTGGGACAATCTATCATATATTAAAGATAAGGTAATTTCCGTTAACTCTTTACTGGTCTCCTTCGACACAGAAAGTCTGTTTCCCAGTATTCCGCTAAAAGAGGCCCTGTCATTTCTAGAAGATTGCCTATATGATAACGACTTTCGTTGGTTATCGTCAAAGACATAATGCTCTTAATGAACATTATATGCTATAATAATGTCTTTCAATTTACGGTGCTTTATACGAAATGATTAATGAAATACCGATGGGATCTCCAATCAGCCCCTTCATCGCCAACCATACGCACATTGGAGAACCAGGCGGTGAACGCCTTCCGTTATTTTCCTTGCGTATGGTGGAGATATGTATACGATGTCTTTTCAGTGTTTGATTGGACCTTGGGGATATAGATGAATTTCTGAATGGATTTAATCAACTTTCCCTGAATATCAAACTTACTATTGAAATTGAACAGGGAGAAGAGTTACCTTTTCTGGATACCACTGTTTTTCACAAAAGACGGCGGCCTTTTAACAAATGACGCGAAGAGCTTTAAAAATACCGCTGTCACAGGATAAACGATAGACTGAGTTAGACAATATTAAAAACTTCGCTGCTTTAAACGGTTACAACTCCCAAATCATTGATAATATTAAAAGAAATGTAGAGAATATAACTGTGTTAAAAAACATTTTTACTTTATATAAAGATAGCGTTAAAAACTTTTATTCCGTTGCCATGTAATATACAAATGACAAAAGACTTTAATAAAATATTTAAACAATTTGGTTTGTGTCCCGTCTTCAAAAGCAATAATTCGATAAAAAGATGCTTAATCTGCACGAAAGACAAAATCACCGAAATGGACAAATCTGGTGTCTAGAAACTATCATGCGCGGTTTATGATAGGCATTATTACGGTCAGACGTTAAGGAAATAATGAACATGTAAAATGTATTAAAATTTGTAATTTTGAAAAACTAGTTTTGCTAAAAGTATCCTAGATTGTAAGCAAGATTATGACCTAAATTTTGTCAAAATGTTACATGTGACTTATTACCCTATTTTGTTAAACTTTTTAGAGTTTATGGAGATAGTCAAAGAACCGTCCAATCAGCTACTAATAATGAAAGTGGCCCTATAAATGTAGCTGATTGAACGAGACAGTTACTAAATACATTACATAATTACTGGCAGTCTCCTTTTCTCTGATTGGTTCTTCCACTCTATATAAACGTTATAATTCTTGTTTCATAGTATCGATATTGTAAAAGAATTATTATCACGCCGATGAAGACGACTTTGTCGTCTAAATGTACATACGTGGTATGAAAATAATTGTGTATGGTTTTTTGTTCTACAAGTTCTCACCATACCTGAATATCCGCAGTTTCTTGGCTCCATTAGAGGATTGTATATACCAGTAAAGTATATGAAAATTATTCCAACATCACTTTTGATTTCGAAGTGCACTCATACGAACATGTATTTTAGATCATCTGAAAGATAATGTTGAAATGATAATGATACGTGAGACGTTAACTACCATGCTCCTATATTAAACAATGAGGGTATCAAGCTCGCAGACGGCTATGGTGCTGTTCTTCAGTTTCTAGGCATGATCAGGGCTGTAGCCAGGACGTTATCTTGCGGGGGGGGGGGGGGGGGCCGATTTTCAAAAATTCCACTGAGTCGGACATTTTTCCATATTTGGGAGGTGGACCTTTTTTCATAATGGGTTGGTCATCGACCACCCCTCGACCCCCCCCTCCCCCTGACTACGGGCCTGATGATGCAGAAAATATCTGAGGAAGAAAAATCATTGGAGAACCATTCTCGACTTAGTTAAGTTATACACATTGCTCGATTTAGTAAGTACAACACCCGGAAGGAGTGCAATTTAGAATATGAAGAGAGAAATGAGAGGTGAAGAAGTCTGGACGATAGTCATCCGTTGGTAATAAATCTTAACTGAACATCGGTCTTTCTCGACATATTTCTCTTACAGTACAAAATAGGCTTTGTACGCCTCCGAGCTTTCCAAACAGACAATTTCAATGAAAATTTGAACAGACAAAAAAATTCCTCATGTTTCAAAGGAGTTGAATAGGATTTTGGCCAGCGTTAAAAATTTGTGAGGTTTGCTTTGATTAATGAAGAATTTTGCGATTGTTCCGTGAAGCAGCATCAACAATAACTGCAAGTCTATCGCGCGCAGTGCATCTTTTATTTTCGATATACGTAAATATGAAAAAAGCTATATTTTTCTCCGAGCGACGCAGGGTATTTCAGCTAGTTGGTAAATAAAAAAAAGTAAATCAAGAAAACACTAAAAATCTCAGGTTTAATAAAACTTCAAAATGAAGTTAAAGTATCATTTTGAGATTTTATTAAACGTGTCATTTTAGTATTTTCTTGATTTCGTTTTTATATTTACACGTATCAGTAGTTGAAGTTTAATGAACGGATATTTATAAGAGAAAAGGACGAGACACAAAAACCATGGAATACAATAAATAATAGTTATTAAAAAAATGAAAAATAAAATAATAAATAACAATTAACAAAATACTTAATAAATAATAAGTAAAATCAAAACAATTCAATAACTATTATTTATTAGTTGAAGTTTAAAAATTTATGAAATTATTCAATTAATTCACTTCAACGCATTATTGTATTAAATAATAACTTTTGTTATTATTAGAAAACTTTTGTTATTGATTCTAAATGAAGATTTTTAAAAATTATAATGAAAAAATTCAACCGTAGCAACGAGCCTAACCAGTTTAAAATAAAGCTAATATAATTATTTTATAATCTACAAAACGCACTCTACAAAGCAATTATCATTAGCTTCATTTGTTTAATTACTTATTTTAAATTTCATTACAAAAATAAAATCAATTCATTTTAGAATAACTGGAATGCCTAATTCTACTAAATATAGACAAGATGACTTTGTTTCTTATTCTTCAACATTTGTTTACATCGTGGGGTTGTTGCTAAGCAACGAAACTGCTTTCGTATTACTACGCACGGTGATGTACCTGACTAATAGGAATTAGGCCAAACATGGTGTTGGTCGGACTATAGAACCTTATCCATTAAGGACTGGATGACCTGAACCTCATTTTTGATCCAATGTTTCTACGAAAATGCTCCTACTCCGGGTAGTAACAAAGGCGGTTTTAGCTTTAGATATATTATACAGTTCCATCTGCCAATAGGCAGATTTCAAGTCTAGGACAAAAATATTTTTGCCTTACTCAGTTTTCTTACTATGTAGTCAACGAGCAGTGGAAAAAACACCATCGGTTTAGTAAATTTATTTAGACCCCTACCATATGTGCCCCTCCTGACCTCCCTTTTTAACACATTTTCGTAGAAAAGTGCTTATGTGATCGGTTTGTCCAGCCGTCCGTTCGTCCATCGGTCAGTCTGTCTGTAGACAAATTCCAACAATGCATTGCGTTGCAACAGAGTGAATTGCTGGAAGAGACGAATTATCTTTGCATTAGGGAAAACGCATGCTGAGCACTTCGGTTCGGCTCTGCGCGTGCTATAAACGTTAATGAGATGGTGTGAATGCAGGATGCACGAGAGTGAGGAATATAAAAAGAAGAGATCGGTCTCAAAATCAAAAGAATTTTATTTTATTCGTAGCGAGCTTATTATTTATTTCTAGCAGAGTATCCGGCGTTGCCCGGGATAATTATACTTGTAGGTAAGCAGAACAATTTCAAGAAGTCAAATTATAATTCCAAATTAGTTAAATAATAACTCAATCAATGCAACATCCATTCTAAGAAAAATTCGAAAAATAGGAATTGTAGGTGATATAACGGAACTGTATTGAACTCCTATTTGACTTGTCTCAGATTAAAATATTATCCATCTTCACCAACGGTGAACATCACTGGATACTTTAGATCCAAGTTTTTTATGCCCTTGACGTCGAAGCTTTTACACCCTCTTGCTCTATTCGAAACTTCCGTTGTTCAGATGTTTCCAATACCTGTATAAATTTTTCTGTTTCAGCTGCAAAGTTTCTCTGACCAATACTCGTTCTTTCTCTGTCCTTTCCAGGCACATAAATGTTTGCCAGTCGTCTGGACGTTTGATAGGGAGCTCAAGTGAGACACGTCCGACTCCTTTGCCTCCTGAATAGGTGCTGCCTTATTTATGTACTGTCACTGCATCATCATTAATAATTCTTGGGAAACGAACGTTCAGTCATCGTATTACCAGTATCTCAGTTTCCAAAATATTCACATTCACACAGAATATAGTCAAAATGTATTTTTAGGAAATGTTTGGATCTGCTGTGCTACCCAATAAGCTAGGGGATAACCTTGGCGTGGCTCTGACTCTTTGTTTTGTTGATTAAATTTTGAATTATCTTAAAAATAAACAGATGAAAACGCTTAGAATTAATACAGTTAAAATTCTTAATGAAAATTCGAAAATTTTTTTTTAAACGCCCATAATGGATGGACCTCTCCAAGTGTGCCACCGCTAGCCTACATAATTTCTTAGTCACGTAATCTTACTATAGATGTACACATGATGTTGCTGCAATTCCCTCTCTACTCTCGATATCTTGAAGCAAAACTTGGCCATTCATCATTTTGTGTAGTCTACCAGTCGCACGATTCTTCTATTTACATGCTTACCATTTGTTCAATACAGCACGGAACTAAAGGAGGGCTTCCTCTGTCGTCTTTCCACTCTTTCTCATAGTCTTCTAACTCTCCATTATCTCCAGTTACTGATTATTTTTAAAGATTTTCAAGAAATTATTAAGTATTAAGAACTCTCAATTCTAAGAAAAGCCTGCATAACAGGAATTTTATGCGTTGTTACAAACTGAACCTTATCTATGTTGCACAGACTTTGCCTTGCAATGTCGGTCATGAGATATAGATCCTTGCATAGTGTTGGAGCATTGCGTGTTGATATCATTGTTGATTACTATTGTTGCATAAACTTTGCCTTATATTGTTGGTCATGAGATATTTCTCATTAATATGTCTTACCATCATAATGAATATCGATTTATTATCGAAAATTATTATTTTTTCGAAATCTCAGGTAAACAATGACCTTCTTCATGCTTTGATGGTCAAGCATGCAAACTTTCATCATGATCGGAATAATAATAGTGCAAATTTGTATAAAATACAAACAACTCCACAAACCCACAAAGTAAAATCTTTCTTTATATATATAAAACTAGCAGAGGTAGCCGGCGTTGCCCGGGATAATTACACATGTAGGTAAACAGAACAATCTCTAAAAATTAAAATATAATTCCAAATTGGTTAAATAATAACTCAAGCAATAC
This sequence comes from Rhysida immarginata, assembly GCA_023313115.1. NCBI lineage: Eukaryota > Metazoa > Arthropoda > Chilopoda > Scolopendromorpha > Scolopendridae > Rhysida > Rhysida immarginata. The sequence continues at coordinate 500,417 of JAHWFO010097618.1, forward strand.
AACACAGAGCAAGAGGACTATCCAATCTAAGAAAAATACGAAAAACAGGTATTCTAGATGATATACTGGGATTTTATCTACACCCTTCTTGACTTGCCTCACCACTGCGGAGCATCTCCAGATACTTTAGACTCAACTTTTTTTTGCCCTAGACGTAGAAGCTCTTCACCCTCTTGCTCTATTCGAAACTCCCGTTGTTCAGATGTTTCAAATGCCCGTATAGCTTTTTCTGTTTTAGTTGCAGAGTTTCTCTAACCAATACTCGTTCTTTCTCTTTCCTTTCCAGGCACATAAATTTTTGGCAGTCGTCTGCACGTTTGATAGGGAGCTCAAGGGAGACACGCATGACTCCTTTGCCGCATCAATTGACGCTGCCTTATTAATATTCTTTCACTGCATCATCATTTTATGCTCATTATTAATAATTCTTGGAAACGAACGTTCAATCATCGCATTATCACCATCTCAGTTTCCAAAATAAACACATTCCCACAGAATATAGTCAAAATGTATTTTTATGAAATGTTTGGGTCTGATGTGCTACAAAATAAGCTAGGTAATAAACCGGCATGGCTCGGACTTTTTTTTTATTAAATTTGGCAGTATCTTAAAGATAAACACATGAAAACGCTTAGAATTAATACAGTAAAAATTCTAAATGAAAATTCGAAAAAATTTTTTAAAGGCTCACAATGGATGGACCTGTCCAAGGATGCCACTGCTAGTCTAAATAATTTCTTACTCACGTAATCTTACTTTAGATATAACTTGATGTTTTTGCAATTCCACTCTTCTCTCGATGTCTTGAAGCAAAACTTGGCCATTCATCACTTTTTGTAGTCTAGTATTCGCCGATTCTTCTATTTACTTGCTTACCATTTGCTCAATACAGTTCGGAGCTAAAGAAGTGCTTCCTCTGTCGTCTGTCCACTCTTTCTCAATAGTCTTCTAACTCTCCATTGTCTCCAGTTACTGATCATTTTTAAATATATTTAAGAAATTGATAAGTGCTAAGAACTCTCTTTTCTAAGAAAAGCCTGAATAACAGGAATTCTATCCATTGTTACAAATTGAAACTTATCTATATTGTGCAAACTTCGCCTTGCATTTTAATTTTAGGTCATGAGATATTTCTCATTAATCTGCCTTGCCATGAATATCGATTTTTTATCAATAATTAATATTTTTTCGAAATCTGAGGAAGACAGTGACCTTCCTCTTGGTTTGAAGTTCAAGTATGCAAAATTTCATCAAGATCGGAATAAAACTGTAGATTTGTATAAGAAACGAACAAACCCACAAACAAACCCACAAGCAAACATCCTTCTTTTTATATATAGAGATAGAAGACGATAACTAGAAAACGAAATAATTTTTTCACACAGTTTTCACCGATCCATTAATACGGGACAGAGCAAGAACAGGTTCGAACGTGAGATAGCCTGAATATGTACGTGCTCTAATGGCACGCGCTCCAGTAGTACCAAAATTATACCCCCTTAAAAATTTCCTTAACCTGATTAGGCCACCCCTTCATACATGGCATGTAATATATCAAGCAAATCGTCATGACATGTCAGAGAACGAATACATAATAGTAAATAGTGATAGCAAACTTTGGTCTGGTGAAACGTGTACATGTAAGGATGTCTCATGAATGAATATAACGCGTAAAAATGATAATGGGAGTTGTTTCCTAGTACGAGTTTTAATGGTACAGTTCATTACAAAAGCGTTTTCACCTAGGTGAACGATATTCGGCTTCCTTGCATTACATTAAATCAGTGAGATTAATCGCTCCAGGCAAGAAGTCGAGTTCGAATCACGTCGGACGAAGCCATTTAATGTTTCTTAGCAACAGGGATAGGTAGGCATAATGAGTGACGTCAAACTGTTTTAATTGAATTCCGATTTTGAGCCTTTACTAGGAAAGTTTTTCTTTATTATTAATATATCATTTATATTGTTAATATTTTAGCAGATATGTATAATAACGTGAAAACTACATGAGGAAGGAAGTGATAAGTTGGCAAAGCACGCTCAACAATGTAATGGCGAATACACGAATTAAATCATTACATGTTTTTCATGAAAAATCAGTAGTAGAAAATTAACTTTAAGTTTGCTGCACATTTAAAAAAATAATAATATATAATGTAGAAATCTATTATGCTATTTCATAGGGAATTGCTGCCGATCTTTCGAAATGAAATAAAGTATCTTCTGGGTTTATGCTTAAAAAAATAACGTATTGGCAAAAAATTATTTTCTTCTCCATGACGGGAAAAAATAGTGTATAACAATACAGTATCTTATATTGTGATATTCTTAGCCTAGTGTATTAGGTTAGGAAATAAAAGTATTTACCTTCTGTTGCCTCTCTTTATGGCCTCCCAAATTGACTTGAGAAAGATGGTACCTTACTCCAAACAATGAGAATGATTTCGGTTCGGCACTTCTTTACAAAAATATTCAGAGAACACAACACAATTGAACTCTCTCAAGGCCTTCCTCCTTACAGAACTAATCGAACCCCTAGAATGATTTCTGACTTCATAAATAACGACGGAAAAACAAAGTACTTTCATACTCCGAAACTATCAAGTTCGCTGGGTCAATATACATCTACTCCTTCTCCTTACTGAACTAAAATGCAGGAAAAAAAACTTGATCAAAAAACAGACCACTAGCATGACAACAAAACTTCTTCATTCCCATGTCATCTCAAGGAAGCTACAACAATAGAAAAAATATCTAAAAACCAACACAATGAAGCCAACAATTCGTCTGCCCCAAATCTCGCAAGAGACGAGACCTCAGTTTCATTTTCACTTCTAAGAGGCATAAGAGATCGCTAGCGATTCAAACGAGAACAAAAAACAAACAAACACACACATTTGTGTCACAATATACAGGGTAAGTTTTTTAAAAGTGAACAACTTGTAAAAATGATAATGGAAAGAGATAACAATGATCAAAGATCAGTGCAAATAATCTAGAGTATGTGCTGAAGTGCCTCCATTGATTTCGAGGCACGTGTGAAGCCTTGTCCACATGTTCCTGAAGGTACGAGCAAGGGTTTCCGCTGGAATGGCCTGAATGGCTGCCTGGACGTTTTGTTGAAGGTCGGCGACTTGCGGGGATTGTTCTGGTAGACCACAACTTTCAGTGCAAATCAGAGATCGATAGGCCTGGCGACCGTGATCGCCAGGTGTGTTCTGTTCATTGACTGATCGCATGTACGGGTGGGAACACTTCGTGGATACGGGCAAATTTGGCAAGTGCAGAATGGGCTCTTGCACTATCTTGCTGAAAGTCAGCATTGGCACGCTCGTCATCAGTAAGTTGTGCGGCAAACACGTTGAAGATGTTGTGCACATAATGGTCACTATTCACAGTTTCATTGAAGAACACAGGGTGATGGGGCAGGCGGAGACAGCACACCACACTCCAATTTTTTTGTGGATGCAGTGGAGACTCCATTAATACATGCGGATTGACGGAAGACCAGTGGCGATGTTCTGCGAATTGACGTAACCGGACAGATGGAACCACGCTTCACCTGAGATGAACACACAAACATCCTCCAGCACCTCCGTTGTTCAGGAACTATTCTAAAAAGTGAACCCTATCCGGCTTTCCACATCATGCAACTCATGCACAGTGGTCATTTTGAAGGGGGTGTAAGTGTAAATTCTGTTTCATGATCTTCATTGCACTTGACTGAGACAAACCCAGTTGCTGAGACAGCCGCTGTGATGACGTTTTGGGACTGCGCAACATGTGTTCTTCAGCAGGAGCAATGGTTACTGTCGTACGGATCGTCCTTTTGCGCATTTTCTTTGCATTCAGTACTGATCCCGTTGCATGCCATTTCGCAATTAAGTTTTCAGTTGCACAGAACCTACTTGAGAACTTAATTTTAAACTTATCTGCACACTGTTTCCATGACCCATGCCGTGCATAGTGCTTTACCAGAAAAATGCGCTGTTGCAGAGATAACACCATTTTCGCCACTTCGCACAAATGACTACCATACACACCAATGTCACTCTCTAAACTGCACAATATTAACTGTGGAATATCAACTGCGCAATATCACATGAATGACAAGTCATTTGAAAACATACTACGCAGTATTTCGCGCCTGGCCACTTTTAAAAAATTCACCCTGTATGAAGAAAGCATATACAGGGTTTAAATGGACTACGTTTCACAAATTTAAGGATAAGTAGAGGATGAACTGTGAGCAAAAATGTCTAGTCGCGTTTTTCGATCTGTGGCTCCGTTATATAGTTATAGCGCTTTAAAGTTCGGTATCGGTAAGTAATATCGGTATCGGCCAAGGTGATTCTAAAATTCCCGTGCCCAAATAAAAAGGCAGTTAGAGGGTGAAATTCTGAGCAAAAAAGTCTAGTCGCGTTATTCGATCTGAGGCTCCGTTAAAAGGTTATAGCGCTTTAGAGTTTTGGTACGTCACTTCCGGGAATCTATCTTTGTACAGATGCTGAGCAATTTTTAACTTAGCGCTATAACTTTTTAACGGAGCCTCAGATCGAAAAACGCGACCAGACTTTTTTGTTCAGAATTTCACCCTCTACCTGGCTTTTAATTTGGGCACGACCTTTTAGAATCACCCTGGCCGATAGCGATACCGATATTCCTTACCGACACCGAACTTTAAAGCGCTATAACTTTTTAACGGAGCCACGGATTGAAAAACGCGACCAGACTTTTTTGCTCAGAGTTTCATCCTCTACATATCGTTAAATTTGTGAAACGTCGTCCATTTACACCCTGTATTTATGCAGTGTACAATATGCTGTTTACTATACGGTATATCGTAATGGCTTTCTTATAAAATATAAGCATAATATATGGCGGCATGAAAAATTTCGATATCAAAATATTAGAAAATTTAAAAAGTTGTAAGTAAAAATATCAATGTTCGAAATACAGAATAAATAAATAAATAAACTAAATCTTTATTGATGAAAAATATATGCTTTCTTCATACAGTTTGAATTTTCTAAAAGTGGCCTGGCACGAAATACTGTGGAGTTTTCGAAGGTTCCCGGTTCGAATTCAGCCTGTGGAGTTTACGTTCTTATTTTCATCAATAATTTAAACATCTGATGTTTTACCTAGGATAAACCCTCATCGAACATTCTTGAGATATTCTTAAATATTTATTGGTTTCTTTTTAATAAGTGCGTTAAATACTTCATCTGCAAAGTCGATCTTACTGAAATAAAGAAAAACAGCGATTAATCTTTTCAGTTAAATGTGCTGTAATTCACCCACAAGAGTCATAAACCTCATTCCTATTTCCATTCTTGAAGGCCAAAGTCCATTTTAATCTTCTACGATGTTGGTTCAAACTACTAGACTTTATAACCGATCAACTTCGCTTAACTCAAGTCCTGCCAGCAAGTGAAAACGGTTTTGGAATAAACTGTACCATATGATACCGTTGTAATTTTCAGTGCTAAGATATGGCATATAATATATCAAACAACTTGTAACAACGTGTCATGAGTGAATATAACGAGTAAATAATGATACTGAGAATTGGATTTGTAGCACGTGTCCTAACAGTATCATATGGTACCGTTGTAACTTTCAATGCTAAGATATGGCATGTAATACATGTATATCAACCAAATCGTAACAACGTGTCATGAGTGAATATAACGAGTAAATAATGATAGTGGGAATTGGTTGTGTAACACGTGTTCTAATGGTACCATATGGTACTGTTGTAACTTTCATTTCTAAGATATGGCGTGTAATATATCAAACTACTCGTAACAAAATGTCATGACGGAATTTATCGAGTAATTAATAGTATTTGAAATTGTTTATTAGTACATGTTTTAATGGTACTATATGTTACCTTTGGAAATATTCAATGCTGAGATATAGCATGTAAAATATCAACCAACTCCTTACGAGTTAAAACTATTGTTATTCATAGCTTATTGGTATCAAGAGCATATTGCTGTTAGGCTTAATAGTATCAATAACTAATCACTGTGAGATTTATTGCTAATTGGTAGTATTTAATCGCTTGCTTTAATAGTAGATGATAACGTAGAAACACTTTAGTAATTGAATATGAAAAAATAATAGATACTTACACAGAATGTTTCAGCAATTGAGGCTCACTTCGTTTAATGTCATGTGGGAATGCCCACAAATTAAAGAAATGTTATTTCTTCAAATACACAACCCTATCCAAAGTCATGGGACACCATCACTTTAATAGAACCACTCAAAAGTATACATATTTTAGAATTTTGGTTGGTCCACCTTTTGCTGCAATCACAGTTTCTACTCTCTGGAACATACTGTCCCCAAGATTTTGATATGTTTCGACAGGTAATTTTCGCCATAAGTGTCTTGGACAGCTCGGTCATGGATTTCGGGAGTTACGCACAAGCACGCAATCGACGTTCCAACACGTCCCAAGATGTTCGATGGGGTTCAGATTGAGGCTCTGGGCAGGCCGGTCAAGTTCTCGAACCCTCTTTTCATCAAACCATGTGCCCTTGCTTTATGGTAAGGTGCGTTATCGTGCTGAAACAGAAAAGGGCCATTGCCAAAGTGCTGTCAGAGAGAAGGGAGTGCTCGTTGTCCAGAATGCCTTGGTAACGCTCTGCGTTTAGTTGTCCATCCACAGAAACGATTGCACCCAACCCATACCATGAAACCACTCCCACACCATCACTGACCCTCCGCCGAACTTCACCGTGGGCACAACACACCTTGGTAGATAACATTCGCTGATCTTTCGCCATACCCAAACCCGTCCACCCAATTGCCAGATAGTGTAGCGAGACTCTTCAATCCATTGAACCATTCGCGATTGATCCAGAGTCCAATGTCATCGCTCTTTGCGTCATTGCAATCTCCTCGCTGCGTTGCTGGTGCTTATGTGTGATTTTTGGGCTGCTGCTCTGCCATAAAAACCCACTGCATGCAGTACCCTGCGAACAGTCAGGGTGCTCATAGTTGTTCCCGTTGACTCTATGATCGATCTTGTCAAGCATTGTGTGACGGTTTGCAGTGACCACTTTACGAAGAGGCCTTCGGTCTGTGGCCGACATGATCTTGGGTCTTCCAGTCCTAGGCAGAACACTTGTGGTGCCTTTTTCTTTCCATGCCTGGATGACGTTGTGAACGATCGATTTCGGGATGTTAAGGAGGGTTGACGTCTCTCTAACAGTTTTGCCTGCGAGACGGCACCCAACTATTGTACCTCTTTGGAAGTCTGAAAGCTCTTTTCTTTGAGACATTCTTACAGCATTCCTGCAAGCATCATCTCATAATAGCATACTCTCTGTTATGTTGTGCTGGGAAGAATGCCAACAGTGAAATTGCAAAGGAATTTTCATTCAAATCAGGGTTGTCCCATGACTTTTGATAGGGTAGTGTATATAAAGAATAACTTCACTCTCCATTTAACCTTTCAGTTCTTCAAGTTTATTGATTTAATTCTCTCCATACTTTAGTTTACATAAATAGTAATTTACAATTTAGTTTTCATGTTTATATATTTTCTCTAAAGTGTTTTAAAATGTTGGTTTATTCTTTGTTTCCATGTATGATGTTGTAACAGGAAAATGTGCTCCCTTCATCCGCGTTGGTGGTAAAATCATTCTTGTTTTTATTAGATAATAGGAGAGCGACCAGGAGCTTTCCATTCGAGTTAAGATGCCTTGTTTCTCCATATCTTGAACTAGGCGCCATAGAATAGCATTTTTGCTGATGACTGCGGCTGAGATCTGATCTTAATATGTCCCGCCCCTCCTGTATCTATATGGCGTTTGTAATATGGAAAATGGGTTCGTTTGCTTTTCGTTTTCCAGACCGCTCTAGAAATAATAGTTCTAATATGTTGAATGCATTTATTGGTATTCTTTACGTCCGTTAGCTCTCGAGGTAATATTTGAATGGCAACGTTTTGTGGACGTGTAATTAGGGTCTTTAGCGCATCAGTTCTAGTCTTCCTGTGCAGGATAATTCTGACATGTGCAAAGGCGCATTTCATCGATGTGTACCGCACTGCTTGTATTTGCTCTACTTCCACTTCCGAATAAGTCTGTAATTTTTTTCACTCCGTTTATTACTTTGATCTTTTTTGTGGATTTTTTACTGCGGTAAATAATTAAGGAGGGTCCCAGTAATCGTGTATTTAGAATTAACCCTGATGTTCTTTGAACAAAATGCGAAGCTTTAATGCAAAACTGCCAAAAGTGTCGTTTTACTTAAAAGTTGTTAAGAGAAGGAAGATCGTGACCCTTGACCTTTCAATTGGCGTGGGAAAGTATGGGAAAGCAAAGCCAACAACGGTGTGAGTCTTGGTATTCATGGAGCACAAGAAAACGTGGTGGCTTCACGATATTCGAAACACGTACGTTCAAAACTAACATGTGACTAAATTCTAAAATAAAAGGACCAATGGAGTGAGTGATTTGATAGCGTTCATGGTAAAAGACGATTGTTCGATGACAGAGGTATTTAACGTGAAAACAGAGGTATTTAAGTTCGAGAAGATTCCTCAGAGACGGTTGTCATCTAAACGAGTGAGTGAGAGCGAGCAGGCAAAACACACGTGCAGGGATATGTTTGCCTGATGAATCGGGATACTCGTACCCAGTGGAGTGTGTGCTAACATCCTGGCGGGACATAGAAATGGCAGGCAACTGTTGCGACCTTAACGAAGGTGACGTAAGGACTGTCCACACGGCTCGGACGAGAGAGTGAGTGTTCAACTGGCGGGCGATAACGAATACCTTTGTCTTTGCTACGAGAACACTAAACTAGACCCAGCGGACAGCCAGGGTCGTACTGCAAGTGGAGCCAAGCGGTTACCGGGAGCTAATGAGCAAGGCTGTCAGTAGGTGGTACCTCATTGGCCCAGCTGGTGAATCTGGCGACCGTGACAACACATCAGGAGTACCGCAAGCGTCAACTGCCGATCGGTAAAAGACTACAAGCTGTCATCGGACTATCATCATTGCAGTGATGTGCTTCACATCATAGGACGACGGATGGTGTGCACTACGAAATTAACGATAGATACTTACAATTTCAGCAATGAACACTGAGGTTATAAAAAGATGACGACATTAAAAAAATCAAGTAGTGAACGTGAATATGGCGATTACAGTAAATTGTGAGATTGCCGAGGAACAGCGAGATCTAAACGATATTGCGTAATAATTGCGTATTTTTATGAAAAACTATTTACTTATGCGTTTTCCTCCTATATGATGATGCATGACCGCCTGCTGCCATCGGAATCAAAGATTGTTTGAAGAAGTGGTATTAGAGACGAGCTTACTCGACAATCCAGATCTCTCTCCCTCTGACTCTTACTTTGTCGTTTTAGTAAAAGTCCCGTGAAAGAGAAAGATTTCATCGGATTATGATGTGCAGGAGGTGATTATAGCCGAAAGAACAGAGTTAGTGGGGCAGTGATATTAGCGTTTCGAAGAATGCGTGCGCGACTGGGTTTCAGTGATTATCCCTTATAAGATGTAACCATCTCTAATAATGTATATTCGAAAATTCCTTACATAGTTTTAGTCATTATTATGCAACATTTAATGTTTTAACGATTTAAGTGATAACATAATTTTGAGATACCTGTAATAATGCAAAATCCTAAGTAGTAATGTTAAGTAATCATTCTTTTCTGATTTAAGAATGTTGCTCAGGAATAAAGTCGTTCTTGTACCTGATGACTTTTTTCGAAGCTCGAAAACACCATCACCACAGAACTGCTTAAAATAATTTGGTGGTTGCATGTTTAAAGCTTTTAAATAGGAATTGCTCTTTAAAATGACCAAACCAAGTAAGCTGAATGAATGGTTTAAGTAAACAAATAAAATATAAACAGGCGGAAGCCTTCAAATAAGTTATATGGGAGTGAGAGGTAATATAAACTTTTTTATTCACATTATTCATGTTCTTTCTAAACTTATTCGTGGCGAGTAACCTTTTTGGATTTGTGCCAAAAATGTTAAGTCTGGGAGTAAAGCTGCACACAAATTTTAAATCGGCAAAATTGTTGTATGATGACAACACGTCAAATTATTCATCATATAAAATTTCTCGGACTAAAAATTAAAGTCAAAATCCAATCTTATCATTAACCTAACCTCTTAGATTCATTCCTAATAAGTTTGTACTACATACAAGAAATTATCCAAATAAAGAAATTTAAATTTTAATTTGCTTTTATTTGCTGGCGAAAGCTTTATTCTGTGTCATTCTCTCGTTCTCTCTCTCTCTCTCTCTCTCTCTCTCTCTCTCTCTCTCTCTCTCTCTCTCTCTCTCATTAATCTAATGCATTTGCTTTCTATTGTTTATTAATAGTAAAATGATCTAATGAGGTAACGGGACAAAGTTATTTGTAAGCTATTAAAGGATGGCCGAAGAAATTTGAAATTATTTTCTCATTATATAATTGTCATTAAATATTCATTTCGTTCTCATTATAGCTTGGAAAGAAACACGTCAGTCAATTCTTTAGCGCATTGCCTGAGTTAACTCGTTCTTTATTTTGAATTAACCCGCCATAATTCACGTCACTTATTTGCTTTTGTGTAAAAAAATGTCAAAATAACCAGACATCAGCTATTAGATAACAATATTTAAAATTTTAATATATTATTACAAAATACGAAACCTCAGGGTGACCAAAAAATTTCAATCAAATGTTTGATTTAAAATTGGATCACCTCAACATGCAGGATTAAACAATTTGTTTTGAAATTTCGATCTGTTAATAGTATTGTAATAGTTCCAGCTAATATCGGAAGAGATAATAATAAAAGAGTTGCAGTAATTTTTACGACTCATACAAATAATAGAATTCGTTCTATGACTGCAATGTTAAAGTTGCACTTACATGGGAACTTCGTACCCCTTACTGACACCGATTTTAACAAATTTGAATTATATTATTCTTCTAGCGAAACTGAATCCACTTGCCAAAAAAGAAAACCCCCAATTTTGAATTGTGCGCACACGCCACCGAAAAAGAAACGCACTTGCTTGCTTGCGCGCATAAAAACAAAAGGAAAGCCATTGCTGGCCTATAGGTGAAGCGGTGCGCGCATTAATACAATCGGTCAAACTTTGAAACCGAATTCGAACTGCATTCGGCTTCGGCGTAATGATACAGCGAAGTTTGCACATCAACATGGAACTACTTCCACGCAGAAGAAGCAGACGAGAATTAATTGAATCGATTCCAATCAGACTAAATTTTTCTGCTGTTAATAAATCTCATGTAAAAAAGAAAAAGTAATTAAATAATAATCTTCTAATGTAATTATAAATTTTATATTGTTACTTCAATGATAATGTGAATCAGATCAATGTGAATCACATCAAAATCGTAAGCAGTTAAAGTGTAAATAAAACTGCATTATTGTAAGTATGATACATAAATAGTATAATTTTTTTTTGGTGGCGCGTGCGCACAATACAAAATTGTGGGATTTCTTTTTTGGTAAGTGGATTCAGTTTCGTTAGAAAAATAATATATTTCAAAATTGTTAAAATCGGTGTCAGAAAGGGTATAAAGTTCCCTTGTTAGAGATAAAATTAGCTTATTAAAATAACGAATGTCCTTTTACACTGAAATCTTACACAACATACAGGTATTACGTCAAGCTGAAATAGGAATTCCACATTTTTGCAGGTTTTATCCCAACCAAAGAACAGAGCCACTAAAGAAGATTTTACATCCTGTTATAAAAGTTTTATGTAGCACTTGTACCTTGAACCGCTATAAAAGTTTATTGCTGACTTGCACCATACTTTATTCACATTCCAAATAAAACTCGGATGAAATAAGAGTCAAAGAACGAGTAGTCTAATCGATGAAGCTTATCAAAACAGTATTGATTAGTTTAATACGAAAATGAAAAACATGGGAATAAGTCACACGTGTTTGGTACAAATTATCAGTTAATGAGTTAAATTATTGGTTAAATTTTCCATTCTTAATTTCATTAATTCTTAGCATGGATAAAACGTCTATTAATATGTCGAAACAAAAACATTACTTTGATATAATTTTTTTGAGTCGTGTGAAAAATAATAATTTTCAACGACGTCAAAAACATCCTTACTGGATTAGATTTACGATGTCCATCATTCTGTTGTCAAATTTTTTTCGAAATTTTTGATGTTGATTCAGATTCGGAGAGAGCATCAAAAAGCAAGTACGGGGTGATGCAAAAGTCAGGAAAAACTTTAAAATTCAATAATTTGCACACAATAAAAAGGTTCTGTTTGCATAGAAACGATTGAAATGAAATCAGATTTTTTCCAAGAAAAAAAATTAATGCTAGAATTGTTAGGGTTTTAGCAACAGATGTCGTCGTCAGGCTACAGACGTAGCCATAACAAAATTGTAGGCATATTTAAATGCTGCCATTATTCTAGAGGCCCTCATAGTTAAACTTTATTATCAGAAAAAAGAAAGTGCCAGTGCGACATGGCGGGCATAGAAAAGTGTGCCCAGTGCTTGCACTGTTTGTCGGATATTTCTGCGGGAATGCAGTGCGCGAAGCGAGAAGTGTCCCGACTTATTGGCATTTTGTACCGTATTTTCTATGGCGATCTTTGCGAATTATCCTTAAGCGATTTTTCGTACAAGTTGTAACATAATCATGAATTGACACCTGACGACTTCATCACTCGCCGAGAATTCATTAATTGGGTATTCAATAAAATGAAGCAGCAGCACGACTATTCGATAAAAATTTTCACTGTGCTTTGGACCGATGAATCGCATTTCACTTCTTTCTGGCAGTATTACCCCTCAATTTTCGTGTGTGGAATACTGAAAATTTGTTCAAAAACCCCTACATCAGCCAGAAGTTACAATCTGGTGTTGCTTTAGCGCTGATTTCATAATCGGCCCATTTTTCTTCGAGGAATTCGCAGGGACTGTTCTAAAAACAGTTTATGTCATTGGTGTACGCTGTACGGCAATGTTACGGACCAGCATCATTCCAGAATTGCAAGCGCGAGAAGCACCACCGCATCTTTTTGCGCCTTGCAACGACTGCTCCGCTCAGGCGATATTTTCCCCATGCATGGCCACCCAGTTCGCCCGATCTGACGTTTTCTGACTTTTGGCTAAGATGATTATATCTGAAGCGACAAACCCACATCATTGGCAACATTAAAAGATTCTATCCGGCTACACGTGTCTGCCATACAGAGGATAATGTCGCTTAATGCAGTGAACAGGCTCGTCCGATAGCTGTGTTGGTGAATGGAACATTGAACATTTGTAAGCCGATAGTTAATCCGCATCTTACTGTCTGAAAGTTTGTATAAACCTGTAACCTGACAACACCATCTGTTGGTCAAGACCGAACAATTCTAGCATTATTTTTTTTTCCTGGGAAAAAAAAACGACTTCATTTCACTGGTTTCTGTGCAAACAATCTTTATATTTTTTACATTCATGTGCGAATTATTGAGTTTTTAAAGCGTTTTCCTGAATTTTATAAATTCTACACATTTTTGATGCTCTGTCTGAATCAAAATAATAATAATAAAAAAATTGGCGACGGAACGTTTGACTTCGCAAATACAGTAACGATGTTTTTATGGATTTGGATGTTCAGCCTGCATCCCCCCCTTATCCAGAGGACTAGGTGTTTGGGAAATATTATGGTGAATTAGACAAACACAAACATCCATGCCCTCGGCGGGATTCGAACCCGCGACTCGCTGGTTACGAGAGCAGCAAGACCTGCGCCTCAAGGCTCTCGGCCACCGAACCGGCTAACGATGCTTTTAATTAACATCATTTTAGTAATGCCATAAGGAATATGATTAATAAGAGTGATTACTTGCTTAATTTTCTAAAAGATGTCACTGCATGCGGTATCGATCAGCCAGTCGCAGGTTTTTAGCACTCGCTTAAAAGGAAGAAAAAAATGAAACGTTAAACTTTAGTTTATAAAATTAATTTTCAAACACGATTCCTTTATTTTCTTACTATTTTTTAAAAGTAAACTCCACGGAAAAATTCGACTTTTTTTGCATCCAAGGTAATAAAATATATATCATTCAAATTTTTTCGATTTATCCTAATGTTTTATTAAAGAAAATGCCTCGGAAGATTGAAAATCGGTCCTTTTGTCCCCTCAGGATAATCAACGGAACTAGAACCGCTTTCGATTCTAAATAGCGCAAGACTTTACTTGCCTTTTTTTCTATCAGAATGCCTTTTAAATTGTTCTCTACATGTGTGTGTAAATAAGAAATCTGATAGGGACTTCACGTTTCATATATTTCTACATTAAGAATCCATTAAGAAGCAGTGGATTAGCTTTTGCCAGCTAAGAACTGGTGTCCAAATGCGAACAGCAGTGTTCTCAGTTCATTTTGAAGCGTCGTACTTTTTCTATGATCCTGCGTCTTATACTATTGTCAATTAAAACGAAATTCATTGAAACTTGGTTCTGTTCCAACTGTAAACAAGCATAATCCTTCAAGAACAACGACCATGAAGGAATGAAGGAATGAAGTAAACCTATCTGCTGTCATAAGGTACATGCACAAGTAAATACAACGAGTAAATTTTTTTAAAATACGATGAAAGATACAGTTTTAAACTTAACAAACAATATACAAATTACACAAATAACACATTATAACACGCTCATCACTTATAAATAGTGAAACCCTAAAATATAAGTTACAACAGGAACGTAACACGAAACGTGAAATTGCCATGTATGTGGAGCAAACAGGTTTCGCTACGAAGTTGGTCGATAGCGACAGCAGCGCTGTTATTTCACACATCCACCACCTCGCCTGAGTTTAGCACTGGTTACGAGAGTAATCGTCCTTATTGATTCTTTTCGTTATGGTAATGTAACATCACGCATTCTCAACTGGTTTAAACTCGTTCTCTTGTTGTTGCATTCCAAAAAAAACTAGTAAAGTTTATTTTTCTGAATTATGGAGGAAGAACACGGATTGTTTTCTTAACTTTATATTTATTTCTAAAAATTCGTATATTTTTTATTTTTTAAATTTATTTTATTTATTTATTTTTATTATTATTATTATTATTATTATTATTATTATTATTATTATTATTATTATTTTGCGGAATGCCCCTTTTAGACTCATAAGTGTCTGGCCTGATCAACCAGATCTTCTTTGAATCGGACATTGTTATA
>JAHWFO010097618.1:515659-533918 GCA_023313115.1 Rhysida immarginata
AAATCGTATTCAAAATCTGATAAGCCTATTCATCTATTTCCTAAACAGAATAATATTTATTATTATTATTATTATTTTGCGGAATGCCCCTTTTAGACTCATAAGATGATCACCGTATGCCAGTTTCTTTTTTAATTTACAGGCCTAATTTATTGTGCAAATAAACCAAAAGCACTTTGATGAAATTTTATATCTTGGTTTGCCAAGAGATTTTTAACATGTAAAATTATTGTTTCTTATAAAATTTTACTTTTCAATTCAATATTTCTATTAAATTGAAAATGATAATTAATGAGGAACAAATAGACTTTAAGCCAATTTTAAATCTAGATATTTGGATCATTTTAATGTTTTTCCACATCCTCATTTTCACCTATCTTCACGGTTTGCTTTCTTTGACTTGCGAATTGAGCAGCGAATTTAAAAAATTACAAGCCTGGATAAACATAAAATTTAAAGTGACGGAAAGTTTATTATTGAAGTCTTGTTTGAAGTTCAAGTCTTCGGTGGGGGGGGGGGGGGCACTTCGTCGGATGTTTCTAGTGCATCGTATGGAATTCATGTCCACGCTGGAATCTTTTATTATCAATTTGCTTCAAAAACTATACCTTTTCTATGAGTGATAGGACGATTCCTCATTGTCGCGTGGAGAGTGCTTTCACAATATGCGGAATTCGCTATAAAGCTTTTGGCTTCTTAGACCATTATATTTTTAATTTATTGTAAATTGCCGTGTGTTGTCGTTCATCATATATCTATGAAACGGATGTTTTTATGAAGGCTTTCAACGCTTTCAATATAATAGGTTTTACTAGTATTTTGATATAACATGCGGTAACTGATCTTCGTAATAGCATTGAAAAGTAGGGCTACTTTACTATTAATACTAACGATGTAACTATAAATAAAAGAATTCTCCAATACTAACGGCTTTATATCTTAGTGTCACGTGGTAATCGGCATCGAAAAACGATCTTAAGACTTCGAACGCTTGTGACGCAACGGAAAAACGTCATGATGGTTCTGCCATCCTGAGGAGATCACGTGAGAGCAGAGTTTGAATTGCAACAACAGATTACCAAGAAGCAAATAACCCCAAATTTATTTCTCGAATTTTCTTTCGGAATTTTTACTGTATTATTTCTAAGCGTTTTCATGGGCTCATTTTTACTGTATATTTACATTCAGATGTTGCAAAATTTAATCAGAAAAATAGTCCAGGCAACGTCGGGGATATCACCTAGTTGATTTGGTAGCACAGCAGATTCAAACATTTCCTAAAAAAATCCCCGATAACATTTCATTATTATTAACAATGAGCATAAAATGGTGATGCAATGACAGGATATAGATAAGGCAGAGTTTATCGAGAAGGCTAAGAAGTTACACGGGTCTCCCTTGAGCTCCCTAAAAATATCCAGACGACTGGTGAAAATTTGTGTGTTTGGTAAGAAAAGAGAAAGACGACTATATAATAAAATTTGTATAAAGACGACTATATAGGGAAATTGTAGAATTACTGCAAACCATTTTATTATTTATCTACTTGAGGTTGTTCTGTTTAACCTACAACTGTAATTATTCCGGGCAACGCCGGGTGCTTTTGCTAGTTATCTATATACAGGTGTTCAAAATGTCTGGTAACATGCTAGATATCTCAAAGCTGCCAGGTAGGGGAAATCTGATGTGTGTGCTTTTTTAGGTAAATAGGTGTTTTACCCGGCCTTGCGTGGGCTCTTTTTTGATGAAATGTTGCAATTTCTGTTTGTGAATATTCAGAAAAAAAATTCACATGAATAAAGCTTAGAATTTTTTTTGAAAAAATTCATGTTTTAGATTCTGCTAAAGGGCCGTAATTGGAGGCGCCATCCATTGGGAGCTTTTTAAAAGAAATTGTACCGATATACGTGTTTTCACACTTTGATATTATTCGTTTTATCTTACTGGCAGTGATACTTATCAGTAATTTACCTTAAGTCAATATACTCTAATGACAAATGTCCTGCCGTTTAATCAAGATCATATAGTGGTTCAATGCTGTCTGTCTTTTTTTTATTTATACTGCAATACTCCCTTCTAGTTTGAGATTTACAACTGATAATTATAATTTCTTATCCACTAACAATGCTGTCAGTAACAAATTTAACTATCATCTATTAAAAAACCTCCTTCCGCTTTGGCATAACTTTTCAAAATTAAAAGAAAAATCAATGCAATAATGAGTATGAAATTTAATATTCTTTATTTAAGATAAGTTGATAAAATTGGAAAATTGAAAAAATGTAAATGCTTATATTTAAAGAAAGGACAGGTTAAAGGATTCTCTATGAAGAAAATTAACACAAGTACTTATCATTAAGTGACATTAAATAAGGGATTGATTAAATACGCACGCATGAAATTTAGTCTAAGCAGTCTAAGCGTTTCACCTAAATCTAGAGGTCTGAACTTGAATAGATTAATGAGGGATAATTGCTGAGCAACGAATCAATGCGATAGAAGCTCTTTTCTTGTCAGTCATTCGTCGTATAACGTTGTCGCCGATACACTTCACTTTCACTCACTTACGCCCACTCTTGTAGCACAAACGCACTCTTCCGCTCAGATGACCGACGTTGATAAACCGATGACCGTTGGCTTCGTTCTGGACTCAAGTCGAACTCCACCCGTAGCTCAGGTGAGGGAATGCTCTGCACCCACAGATATCGCTTACACCCTTTATTTTTATCACTGTTCGCCCACGCATAACTTCAGTCTGTTAGTTTTTTTTTCTCAGTGACGTTCGCTCATTAGCATAATCGCATCTGTTCTCTCATTGTAACTGTATTCTCCCGTTGTATGCATGAATGTTGATCTTAATCATTCAGTCTTCATGTTGACAGTTACTTAAACACTAACGCCAAGATCAATCCCAAAAATTCGCATAATTGCATTGAAATTAGCGGAGCTAAATTTCTACTTCTGCTCACGTTGATTGCTGTCGCCGTTCTTTTTAGTTTTTCACTCTTGACCCGCTTGGCATTCGCTCTTACCCCCCCCCCCCCCTCTTTTATTAAGCACATAAAACCGTTCCAACAATGGAAAGGATAGGAAGAGTGATAGACAGACAAAGTGGTAAGAGATTCTTGAGCTGTAAGCACATAAAACAACCCCAACAATGAAAATGAAAAATAGAGTGATAGACAGACAAACTGGAAAGAGATTCTTGAGCTCAAAAACAAAGCTCTTATTGAAGAAAAAAAACTGCGCACTTTATTTAACTCATTAATTAACTCATTATTAATTTTTTGAGAAATGTCAGGTAGACAGTGCTCTTCCTCTTGCTTTGAAGCTCAAGTGTGCACAATTTTATCAAGATCAGAATAAAATTGTAGATTTGTATAAGAGACAAAAAATATAATTATACATGCATATATACATACATACATACATACATACATACATACATACATACATACATACATACCGGGTGTTTCAAAAATAACCGGTATACCGGTATATTTGAAAAATCAATAAAAACTAAACGGGCGGCGATAGAAATATACCGTTTGTAATTTCGAAAGTTTGTCTGCCTGAAAATTTACTGTTGTCCCAAGCATATTGCAACACACGGTGTATTTCTATCGCTGCCCGTTTAGTTTTTATTGATTTTTCAAATATACCGGTCATTTTTGAAACACCCGATACATACATACATATATACATACAAACATACATTTTTATATAGATAGACAGAAAATAATAATTTTCAATATTAAATAAATAGTCATGATGATGGCAGTGCATATTAATAAGAAGTATCTCATGACCAACCAATGCAAGGCAAAGTTTGGGCAACAAAAGATATCAACATATTGACTATAATCTGTTTTGGAACCGAGGTGGTCTTGATGCGATGACTGAACGTTCGTTTCCAAGAATTATTAACAATGGCCATAAAATGATGATGCAATGACAGGACGTAGATATGGCAATGTTTATCGAGGAGACTAAGGAGTCACACATGACTCCGTTGAGCTCCCTAACAAACGTCCAGATGATTGGAAAAAATTTGTGTTTGGAAAGGAAAGAGAAAGAACGAGTATTTATCAGAAAAACTCTGCAAATAAAAGACAAAAGGCTATCCGAGCGTTGGAAACATTTCAAAAGTAGGAGCTTCGTCTAGAGCAGGACGGTATGAGAGATTCTACGCCAAAGGCAAGGGAAACAATTAGCAGACATAATGGAGCATTAGCAGACTATTGAGAAAGAGTGGAATGGCGATAGAGGAAGCAGTATCTTTACTCGGGTGAGAGTTGACGACATGATCGATTACAATCCATACATCAATTCAACTCTTCAAATCAAAAACATACTGTATTGTGTACTTTGATAATCGTTCGAAGGATACAATTAGTTCATATCTATCAAAACATCACTGTAGAAAAGAACTAGTATTGTTCAGAGAAAACAAAAAGTTATCCAGACGTTGAAAGCATCTGAACATTGGGATATTCGTCTACAGTAAGAATTTGTAGAATTACTGAAAACTAATGTGGTTTATTTACTTTCTTGAGGTTGTTATGTTTACTTACAAATGTGTTTATCCCGGGCAACGCCGGGTGATTCTGCTAGTCATACTGTATATACAGGGTGACCCAAAAAAACGGGAATTTTTGAAATACGTAGTGGCAGCCTCGAGCAAGTGGCAGCACTGTGGGACACTCACCTTGAGCAAGAAAACAATTTGTCATTTTAGTAACCATGGATAAGTGGAACGGGCAACAGCGTGCGTTAGCCATAAAAATGTTTTAACCTGTGATCTCAAGATTCGATAACGTTCCCTAGCCCCCTAGATCCCCAGAGTTGTCCGTTTGTGAATTTATCTTGTGGGGCTATCTCAAGAGTAAAGTGTACACGACTCGACCAAGAACTCTGGAGGAGTTAAAACAGAGAATTCAGGATGAAATTCATAGTATCAGAGTATGTTGCAGGGGTCAGTGCGGAATCTCAACAGCAAATTTCAAGAATGCATTCGTATAGGAAGACGTCATAAAAATGATAAATTCCATTAATGTTTCGTAAATGAAAAGTATACAGGTTTCAATTTCTTTGAATAAAATGTTTTTCTTCCATCACTCTTGGTTTTATTGGATTGTTAAAAAGTTCCCGTTTTTTGGGTCAACCTGTATAAAGAAGAGTGTTTGTGGGTTTGTTTGTTTGTTTGTTTTTATACAAATCTACAGTTTTATTCCATCTTGATGAAATTTTGCACACTTGATCTTTAAAGCATGAAGAAGGTCACTGATTACCATAGATTTCGAAATAAAATAATTATCGATAATACATCGATATTCATGATGATGGCAAGGCATACTAATAAGAAGTATCTCATGATCAACAATGCAAGGCAAAGTTTGTGCTACAATAGGTATCAACAATGGTATCAACACGCAAGATATCAACACTATGCACGGACCAATAAATATATACGAGGTCTGTTCAAAAAATACGTAGACTGACGTCATAAAACAAAATATACTTTATTCAGAAGTTACACATCTGGGTCCCCTTCAAAGTACTCTCCTCCCCGACGTACACACTTATCCCAACGGTGTTTCCACTTTTGGAAACAGTCCTGGAACGCTTCTTTTATGATGTCCTTCAGCGCCTTCGTCGCATTTGCCTTTATGTCGGGAATCGTCTCAAATCTCCTTCCTTTTAAAGGTCTTTTGAGTTTGGGAAACAAGAAGAAGTCACAAGGAGCGAGGTCAGGTGAGTAGGGTGGGTGAGGAAGAACAGTGATCGAGTGTTTGGCCAAAAACTCTCGAGTTCTGAGGGTTGAATGGGCTGGAGCGTTGTCGTGATGAAACAACCAGTCACCACTCGTCCACATTTATGGCCTTTTCCACTCGTCCAGTGGCAGTTTTTCCGAGTTTAACACAAAATTTCACAGCAACTCTTTGCTCGTTCAAGTCACTCATTCTAAAAATCCGCCAAACGAAAAAAACACACTTCACAAACAACCGCGTAGCTAATCAACCAATACTGATATTTGCAATCAAAAAACTGCCTTGTAATCAGCGGATCTGTCAGAAGATGGCGACACCAAGCGATTTTGATTGGGACCAACAGGGCCCGCGCAATTCAAACAGTCTACGTATTTTTTGAACAGACCTCGTATGTTATGACCAACAATGCAAGGCAAAGTTTGTGCTTTATAAATAAGGTTCAATTTGTAACATTGCATAAGCTTCCTGTTGTTCGGGCTTTTTTAGAACTTAACATTTTCTTGCAAATCTTTAAAAATGTGCAGTAACTGGAGATAATGGAGAGTTAGCAGACTATCGAGAAAACTGAGAAAGTACTCATCGAAGTTCCCAGGCGGCGTCGACGATGCAAGCGTATCAACAGAAGAAAGGGCGACTGCTAAATTACACAAAGTGATGAATCGTCTAGTTTTGCTTCAAAGCATCGAGAGCAGAGTGCGAATTGCAACAAGAGATTACCAAGTAGTATCTAACCCCAATTTTTTTTTTACGAATTTTCATCATGAATTTTTACTGTATTATTTCCAAGCGTATTCATGTGCTCATTCTTACTGTATATTCACATTCAGATATTGCACCATTTAAACAAAAAAAGAGTCCGAGCAACGCCAGGAATATCACCAAGTTGATTTGGTTGCACAACAGATTCAAACATTTCATAAAAAATTCCCGATACATTTTGGCTATAATTTTTGGAAATCGAGGTGGTGATGAAGCGATGATCGAACGTTCGTTTCCAAGAATTATTAACAATGAGCATAAAATGATGATGCTATGACAGGACATAGATAAGGCAGTGTCTATCGCGGAAGCTAAGGTGTTACACATGTCTTTCATGAGCTCTCTAACAAACTTCCAGACGACTGGTGAAAATTTGTGTTTGGAAAGGAAAGAGAACGAACGAGTATTGATCAGAGAAACTCTACAGCTAAAATATAAAAAACTATCCCTGAAGTTAAAACATCTGAACATGGGAGCTTCGTCTAGAGCTGGAGTGTATAAAGACTGGGCCACACTGGCGAAAACGCCACTTAACTACGCCTACGTAAATACATCGGAGAAAAAACCTCGACCTTCTGCTGTTCAAACCGGAAGCGTATAACGCGGCGCAATTTGTGATGTCGTTTCGCTATTGGTTTAAAGCATCATATTACTTGAAGTAGCTTCAGCATAAATGCCAACAGTATCGAGCCTTATCAGAAAAAGTCTGGCAGTATTTAATAGCCTGGACTTTTTATCATACATATAGCTAAATTTACTCAGCATTTCTACAAAGCATAGTATTAGAAGGGAAGTATGGCAACTCTGAAAGCCGAGTTTGAGGCAGCAGGGAAAAGGGAGAACTCACTCCTCCCTTTAGGCAGTGTCGACTTTACGAATTTTTTTGCTGGCAAAAAACGATCTATGTCATCTGCCAAGCATTGCATATTAAATCTCAATAGTTTAGCCAATAAATAAAAATGTTATTTTCTATAATATAATAACATTTTATGTATAATAATCGGATATGAAAAGAAACGATTAAATTCCTTAAATGCGTAACAACTCACCAGGGTCGCTGCGGTCGCCAGTTTAGGGGCAATGAGTGTTAATGCCAAGTTATTGTATGAGGTTAGAGGCTTCATATTAGTACTTTTTTATCCTTCTTTATTAATAGCTAATGCAGATGATTCTAGTTAATCAGGCACTCACTGGGTGGCCTTCTTTATAATCTCAGCCAAAAAAGCATGCATCTTCGATTCTTTTGGAATATTTTCCCAAGAACAATTTCACCTGTTCATGGCTTTTTATGAGTGAAATAAGTAGATTTCTTAAATCTAAAGGTGTCTTAGAATTTTTAAACAAGTTTGTACCAACTAAAATTTAGATTTATGTAGAAACTTTTTTCGCATGATGATACTTAGTAAGATTTTCTCCGAGCTTTTGAAACGGAGATTGTAAACACATTATTATTAAGTACCGAAAGGTGCTTTATGCTATCAGTGTGGGGAAACGTGTGTGTCTGTCTGTCTGTCCGTCTGGAGTACTCTGGAGTACGTATATGAAGCACTGAGTCTCGCCATATATTTGACATTTTGAGCAGAGCTGCCAACTTCCGAACTTTAATTTCAAAATGTCGAGCATAGGATAGGATAGAATGAGCATAAAATTATGATGCAGTGACATTATATTCGTTTTATGCTATTAAACATAAAATGAGTCTTCTTCTTCTTCCTTAGCTTTGTTCCCATTATATGGTGTCGCTGTTGTTATATTTGATTTGGCATTAATTTTTACGACTGGATGCTCTCGAGACGAAATGTTGGAAAAAGGACAAACACAAACACCCATGTCCTCGGCAGGATTCGAACCCGCAACTCGCTTGTTCCGAGAACGATAAGATCTGCGCCTTAGCGCTCTCGGCCAACGAGCCGGGTTTGAACATAAAATGAATAAAGCAGACGATAAGGATAGGGAAGTGTCTATCGAGGAGGCAAAGGACATACACGCGTCTCCCTTGAGCCCTTTAACAAATCTCTAGACGACTGACAAAAGTTTGTGTATATTTTGTGTGTTTGGGAAGAAAAGAGAAAGAGAAAGAACGAGTATTGGTCAGGAAACTCTGCAGCTAAAAGGCAATAAGCTATCCGGGCATCGGGAACTTCTGAACAACGGGAGCTTCGTCTAGAGCATGTGGGTATAAGAACTTATACATCAATGGCAAGGGAAACTTCGAAGGAAAGATGGGATCTTAAGTTACCAGTTATTTTCCCTGGTGGTGAAAATGAATATTTTAATCTGAGGAAGGTTAACCCAACAAGAGGATAAATAAAGTCCCGGGTGAAGCCGGGTTTTCAGCTACTATTTTATAAATGAGAATTCTGTTAACTTAAGTGTTGGAGATAGCTTTTGAGCAATCTCGTTAAAATCGGGACACGTGCTGTCGGTGCCAAATAAAGAGAAAAAAATGCGTTGAAACCATTCCTTTTACATTTGTCCGGACACTTCCGTCTCCTCATAACGCTCAAGAAAAGCTGGACTAATATGCCATCCTAATTTCAATTATCGGGCAAAGGAAGTTCATTAGGTAAGCGCAAAGCTCCGTGAACATGTAAGCCTCGACGTACTGGACAAAGAAAGATCTGCGACAATGGTCTTTGATCTTCGCCGCATGTAAGCTGATTAATTAGAGAGATTATAAGGGATGATAATAAACAGGACTGTACCTGTTAGCGTTGTTAAGATCATGACATCGCTTTTAGAAATGATAATCATTTGCGCATCTTATTTAGTAGAAAGAATTTTGATGAAATAAAGAAGTGGGAGAAGCTCGTGAATATGATTTGATTTAGTTTAATTGACATTATGCGAGATGAAAATTAAGTAAAGAAATGACATTGAAAACATTCCCTTATTGATTATTTGAATTAATTAATACATAATATAAATAAAATCGCATCGTTTGAATACAATGAAGTCTTTTTAAGAATCTTATTATCTCGAACGACAAGCTTAGGAGATTGCGAAAATCAGTTCGACGAAATATGACAAGAACTAAATAAATTTCCTTAAAGAAAAGTAATAATGCTAATTTTGCAAAAGCTTGGCAAATCCTTTCGAGGTATGAAAGCATTCTAAATAGATTCTCCGGCGAAATTTATTATTAAAGGCCTTAGAATCGAAGTAAAAAATATCTTAGAAGTGAAATATGCAATCATAAACTGGTATCTAAGTCTTAAGTCTTACATATACAGGGTTAGTCAAAAGTCTGTTACCCCTCAAACAATTTCAAAACGAGTGGAGATACAACAAATCTGTTGCAGGCGACATTTAGGAATTTAGGTAAAGGCT
This sequence comes from Rhysida immarginata, assembly GCA_023313115.1. Lineage (NCBI taxonomy): Eukaryota > Metazoa > Arthropoda > Chilopoda > Scolopendromorpha > Scolopendridae > Rhysida > Rhysida immarginata. The sequence goes on from JAHWFO010097618.1 coordinate 525,520, forward strand.
AAACGATGATGGTGTCAAATTTGATTTTTGACCTCGAATTTTGTACCTCGCAATTTGTAACTTTGTAACCGAAACAAAAAGAAAAAACTTTCAATTGTACAGTTGTAGAGCTCAAGATGGTGATTTTAACAAAAAAAAAAACAACAAAAAAACAAAAGAGATTAAAAATAAGCGTAAAATTATACCCACTACTATAAAATGAAATATCATTACTCAGGCTATGCTGAGTTTTGTCAATGAATGAAGTGCTCAATGTGATGTCCTTCTGCAGCAATGCTTAACTGTGCACGATATATCACAGAAGCCATCACATTTAACATCAACTTGAGTGTTGTATCTATACAAGCCTGCTGAATTTGTTGTTTCAAATCACTTGCTGATGCTGGTGCAGTGGCATACACCTTATCCTGGATGTATCCCCAGAGGAAAAAACCAAGTGGTGTCAAATCAGGCGAACGTAGTGGCCAGTGAACTGAACCTCCTCGGCCAATCCATCGATGTGAAAACATGTCATCCGGTCGTTGACGTGCAATGGCTGTAAAATGTGGAGGTGCCCCATCATGTTGAAACCACATGCGGCGGTAGTGCAAAATTGGTAGTTGTCTGAATTAGTAGAGACCTTACAACCCAATAAAGGGAGAACAGTTACCGACTAGTTTCGTCATTTATTCCCGGCTTTATCATGAATAACACACTAGACAATCGAACAGTGAAGTGAAAAGAAAGACGCGAGTGGTCCAGGAGCCAAGCTCACTTTGCACGCTCGCCCAGAGCGTAAACCAGAGGAGGTACACTGAACTGGGAGAGAAGCCTGACGAACCTCTTTAGCCCTCCAGAGAAGAAGTCCCCAGAAGGGACGAGAGTCAGATTGTAGATTGACGAATAGAGTCCCCAAAAATCAGCAGGATCTAAAAACTGCAATAGTTGGGGAAGACGGTCTGGTTAACGTCATCAAAGCAGACATCCAGGATGTGGCGGGGTCTTCGAAACCTGAGAGGACCCTTAACAACGAGTGGATGGTCCAAAATACCAGAAACCAGAGTATTTTCATGATTCTCTATCTTGGGTAAGATGTTCTTCATAAGTGTCTGGACAAAGGAGCCTATGTAGGTCATCCCCAAATCGTCATAGATAGAGTGGTTGTTGGTAACTCTTCTGTCAAGTTGGGCAATGGATTGGAGAGCAACATTTTGGAAGGTCTGGAGATCCTTCCACCTAGATTTGCAAATAGAAGCCCAAGTAGGCTTCTTGGAGTAAAATAGTACGAATCACAACCTTGTATATCAAGAGTTTGTTATCCATACCAAGAGCGCTGTTTGTTATCTATACCAAGAGTTTGTTATCCATACCAACATCAGGCACGGCTAGTCACTGGATGGGCGACTCATGAGTGACTCAGGATCTTCGGCCCCCCCCCCCCCCCCCGGCTGCTGTGGACATCATACAGCAGTCGTTAATCCAGGTCCATCCAGAGACCCAACTCGTCGGCCTCAGGCCATGCAGGCTCTGGATGGATATATTGGATATTGGATTACAATGAATTAAAAGTATAAGTAAAGTAAAACTAAAAGTAGTCTCTCTTACGTTAGTTAAGCTTTTTCAGAATAAGCAAATTGCCATTGCGGGCATATCGACGCCTGCTTGTATGCGAGATGGAAAAGGACCTATGGCGTGTGCTGCAGCGACAGAAATGATACGACGATTTGAAGTCACGGGTTCATTGGAAGATAGTCCAAGAAGTGGCGCCCCCCCCCCCCCCCAACCTCTACTGCTGTCGCCTAGAGATTTGTGCACTGTCGGAGATTTCTACAAAAGGGGAATGCAGTGCTCGAGAGGTGTCCCGAGGGATTGGCATTTCGTACAGCGGTATATGGCGAACACTGCGAATTATCCTTAAGCGATTTCCGCAAAAGTTGCAACACAGTCATAAACTGACACTGGCCGAGATTTCGCTAATTTGGTATTCAATAAAATAGAGCAGCAGCACGAGCGGTTTTTCATTAAGCTTTGGACATTTTCACGTTTTCTGGCAGTTTTATCACATACACTTGCCATGTGTGGAGTAAGGAAACCCAGATGTATTCGTTGAACAACCCCTAAATCAGCCAAAATTATAGTCTGGTGTGGCTTCACCTTTGGTTTCATAATCTGTCCATTTGTCTTCGAGGAAGTCACAGGGACTGTTCTAAAAACAGTTAATATCACTGGCGTGCGCTATGCAACAGTGTTATGCACCAGAATCATTCCAGAAGTCACCTTTATGCTAGATGGAGTACCACCGCATGTTGCTGCGCCTGTGCAACGACTGCGCCGCCCAACATTTGCGGAGAATCTGTCCTCAGTCGATACTTTACGCAAGCACGGGCATCCAAATCGCCCAATCTGACGCCTTGTGACTTTTGGCTATGGGGATACTTTGAAGTTAAAGTATCGCGATCAACCCACATCGTTGGCAACACTGAAAGATTCCATCCGACTATAAATGTGTGCCATACCAAGAGAAATGTTGCTTAATGCAGTGAACACTGTGGCTGTGTTGCTGAATAACGGGCACATTGAATATTTTTTAAACCGCCATCTTACCGTCTGAAATTGTACGTAAACTGATGACTGTAACCCGACAGCGCCATCTGTTGGTCAAAAACCGAAAATTTCTAGCATTCATATTTTTCCTTGGTTAAAAAAAAAACGACATAATTTCAATAGTTTCTGTGCAAGCAGAATCTTTTTATCTGTAATTGTCGAAATTACCGAGTTTTAAAGTTTTTCCTGACTTTTGGATGACTTTGTACTATGTTTAGAATCAAGGAATCCGCCTACCGTGAACTGCAGCCTGTTGTCTGAATGCGACTGACATTCATCGCATGGTAGTGAAGAATTGGTCCGAGCGCTCGACTGAAAAATTCGCGAAAGCAGGTTCACAGCCGTCGATTTCTTTGCATGTTCCACATTTTTCAAGAATTTTTCTTCTTTCCAAACTCGATTAGTCATTTCGTTTGTGATTGACAGATTTTTTGAACTCTCGGAAGCTGTGATCAAGCTGATTACCAAAGATGCTTTCTGAGGAGCATAATACCAAGCGAGCTGAGTGAAGATGATGCGCAATGAGTCATATTACATTGCGATTCGACAACAATGACAATGAACGCATGAAGAATGTAGAATTGGCTATTTTCACAGATAGCTTCTGTTAGACGGCGAATATAAAAATACGTGTTCAGCTTATGACAAATGCCTCAATAATTGTGAGAAAAAAAAACAATTTCAGATACTACTACTTAGACAAAAATAATTTTTTGAAAAAAAATCGAATGTTCTTTTTAACAGCGTAACAGTATTTTATATCCGAACAAACCACGTAGATTCTGCACTCGTAATCTTCATTTTGGTATTGCATCTGCATATACCTCTTTACGGCATCCAGAACAGCAATAATCGCTTAATATCACTCAATGATACTCTTAACTAATGACCAGGTGACCTGTGCACATTCCATTTTAGATACCGCGCCTGATAGCAAAAGACTAACGATAACTTCCGCAATTTTCAGCATACTAAGGGTCTCATTTATACGACGGTTATTCTACCATAGATTGATATTATAATTTCATCATTTTATTCGTCCTATAATAAAATTTTTTTCAGTATTTATTAATTGTTGAATATAAGGTTCTATACTTTCATTTTTATAATAAAGTATTTTTCATTTTCCCCTTTCATACGAAGCTACATTATGTAAACGAATTATTTAAATTTGATATACATTAATGCAAATTTTCATCCCTAAAGGAGTCATTAAATTGATAATATTTTTTAAATTTCAGAAATACTGAAATGACCCAAAACGAACTCGTTCCAATTACTAATTAAAAACTTATTTCTTCTCAAATCCAACAAGTCGTAAAAAATAAATATATTATTTGTAATTCATTAATTATAATGTAGCTTTTACAAATAATTTGTAGTTGAAAAGACTGATTTGTACGTATTAGGCCTGTTAATATACTAAAATTAAATTATTAACGTAGCATTTGTTAATTTGCTTGAAACAAAACGATATTTTGAAAACACACGCGATAAAATTTATAGTTATAAATATAATTTGTATATGCTACTTGTATTCAAACATAATTATCTTCTTGTTAAACGGGTTTTTATTGCAACTAATAATAAATAATTCTAAAACTAGAAAAATAATTTAAATATTTTTCTTCCAAAAATATTAATTCCAACCCATTGCTCTGAAGATGTGTTAACGCATCAGCAAAAATAAAACTAATTTTGGTCGTATTGCTAAATTAGAAACATATCTTTCTTTATATTTCAATACACGTATTTAAATGATGGCGTCATAAATTCAGCTATGAGTTCCTGAATGCATATTTTTTTAGAGGTCTTTTAACAGCCAGCGTGATTCGTTGCACTTCTGAATAAACGAGAATGAATCATTTATAATTATGCATGTGGAGGTTTTAAATTGCTTACACGCGAATGGCCTTTTTATGTAATAACTAAATGTCATGAGGAAAAACAATTTATAAACGCCAGTAGACAGGTTATAAATGTATTCAATTAGAGACTCAGTTGATTACAATTTCAAAAGAAGTAGGTATTATGATTTCTGTAATTACTGTATGTCTAATGTCTACTTAATTTTTTTAAAATGAATATATATAGTTTGAATTACAGTTTTTAAAACATGGGACTGCTATGCAATAATTATAAAGTTTTCAAGAAAGACTATTATTGAACCTTAATATTGATATCTCTATTTCAAGATAAAATTTGTTGAGACAGCAGTAATTAAAAAATTATAACAAAATTTAAGGCATAGAGCATGCAAAATATGAAAAATTTGGTTCCGAAAAAGTTTGCTTTTCACTCCCCTCTCCACTCTTCTAATCTAAACTTTTCAGCGAATAAGAAATCTAAGATTTTTCCTCGAAGCAACAACTTGCCATGCCGCAAAGCAATTCATTACAAAAGAGCATAAAAAATCATTTTCTGGTAGCAATGTCCAGCAATTCAGCAAAAAATATTGACTTTTTAAATTTTCTTAAAGGACAGCTCCACGGTCATTTTATTAAAATGAAAATGTTTTAATTCTAAATTGATAAACTAAAGAAAATTACGAAGACTTAAGTCACCTTCGGCTCACCATTTCTCATAAAAGAAATGAAAAAAATCGACGTACCGACATCATAATTGGTGAAGAATCACGATTGTCTGTAGCTAGGCTTCAAAGTATTGGCCAAGAATATGATACCGAATACTCATGTAATATCCAACCGGGAATTTCTATTTTACAAAATAATCGACCTGAAAGCTTCGCGAGTTTTTTCTAATTGTTGACGCGCCCATAAAACTAACAGACTTATCAGTAATAAATTGTGGTTATTACATACGAACACGACACAATTAATAGGCAAGTTTGAAATTTAAATTTAAGTTTTATATGATGAATTACGTACAAAATCATTTGCCCTAAGCATAGCAGGAAAGCTAGTCTGACAAGAGGACCGGGTCTTCAGGGTTTTATTTTTAACCGACTTCAAAAATAGGAGGTTATCTATTCGACGCGTATGATGTAATATTGTTGGAATTGTACAATATTCGTAAGTTAGTCTATGTGGGCTTCTAAACAGGTGTGCCAAATTTCTTAAGTGTGCGTATGTATGTATGTATGTATGTATGTATGTATGTATGTATGTATGTAAGTATGTATGTTTTTGTCCACGTATTTCTCAGAAACTAGAAATGGAATTGCAATAATTCTTTTTTATTGGATTAAGTATCTTTCAACTTAGGGAACAGACCAAGTTTCATCAAAATCGGTTTTGCAGTTTTCAAGATATGGACTGATATAGCCTGGCGATATTGAAAGTTTCATCAAAGTCGTTTTTTTTTTACTCTGTTTAATCTTGTATATAAGTTGAAATTCAGTACCCGGATATGAATTTCCCGAAGCAGTATGAGGCGTTTCTCAAAAGTACTCGAGAAAATCGACTTTGAAGTAAATTCAAGGGATAGAAGTATAGAAAATTTTAACTTATAGCCAGAGCGTAGCCTACATAATTTCCATGATAATAACGCAGACTATGATCAGAGTCACGGTTAGCTGATCGCGTACCACTCTGATATCAAATAAGCGGAATCCCTAGTTCTACTCTCGCTGGCCGCAACTCCTTTTTTTACAATACCCAATTCCATAAAAGTTGGGACAATATGAAAAAAGCTAATAAAACATGATTGAGTAAATATATATTAGCAAAATTAAAAATAGTAAATGCGTTTGAAGGGGCTGAAGTAAAATATGTACAATTTATAAATGCCCATCTCTTTTTTGGTCATATATAACTTTTTAATGAAATTGCCATTGGCAACATGCATCATAATAATTGGGGCGGAAGGAAAAGACCGCACCGTAACCCATAGAAGTGACATGAATATTCCCGAAACTTTAGGAGAACACTACGTCATAACTTTTCCCTCTTTAAATGCTAACTACAATTGTGGCCAGTCATTTACACGACAACAAGGGTCGAGGCAAGGAAGTAGGTCAACATATGCGCAATAGACCAAGCCAACAATTTGGAAGCAACTTATCTCAACACGAAATAGCCAGGGATCTTGCATTTTCATCATCTACAATTTTAAATATTACTAATAGGTACAGGACGAGAGGAAATGCCACCATTCGTAAAGAGCAAGGACGAAGGCCAATTCGGACTGCTCGTGATCTTCGAGTTTTCAGAGGTCACTGCATTAAAAATAAACATTCAACAGTGACAGAAATTGCGGAATGGGCTCGAGGATTCTATTAAAAAGCTTTATCGTTGAATCCCGTTCGCCACTACATCACAAAATGTAAGCTGAAGCTCTGTTATGCAAAACGAAAGATGTTCGTAAACACACTGCAGCAACATAGGCGCCTGGCTTGATACACACCCATCGGAAGTGGACTGATGCCCAGTAGCAACGTGTTTTGTGGTCCGGTGAATCTACATTTACGGTTATTGTTGGCGAAAATCGTCGGCGTGTACTTAAGACCAAAGAGGAAAAGGTCAATCCTGCTTGTTACCGACGTGCTGTACAGAAGCCAGCTTCAATAATGGTCTGAGGCTGCATGAGTGCCAATGGATTGGGAAACATGCACATATGCAAAGGCATCGTTAATGCAGAAGCACATATTGGAATTTTAGAAGAACATATGTTTCTTCGCGGTGATGTCTTTTTGGAACCCGTCCCTTTCTATTTCAACAATATAATGCTAAATTCCACAATGCTCGCATTACAGGACAGTGGCTACACAATAGACGAATTCGGGTGTTAAATTGGCCTGCCTGCAGTCCAGATTTGTCCCCAAGAGAGAACATATGGCGAATTATTAAGAGGAAGTTACGTCAACGACGACCCCGAACAGCTCAACAACTGAAAACATTCGTACTGCAGGAACGGCAACAAATTCCCATTGCAATGGTACAGAAATTGGTCTCATCTGTTTCTCGACGGCTACAAAGCGTGATCAGAAGGACGGAAGATGTCAGCCAATGGTAATTCACCCACTGTCCCAACATATTTGCAGTGTGTTGCATCCGCCAGTTGGCAAAAAACCTAATATTTATTACTATTAATTAAAATTTTGGTTCCGAAATGTTTAATACCTACACAATAAACTATCTTCTTTTGAAATAAAATAAATTCATACGTCAGTGTATCAAAATTTTAGCTGCATCGCATGTTTTCACCCCACCACACCCTCAAAAATTTTCAATGATAAGATATGGCATGTAATATATCAAACAAATTGGGATGATGTATCATGAATGAATATAACGTAAAATTAATGATAGTCCAAACTGGATTCAAGGAACCTGATTTAGTGGACCATTCTGGTGTAGGGGAATCATTATGGTTCATTGCAACTTACAATGCTAAAATATGGCATGTAATATATCAAACGACTTGGAATAAGGTGCCATGAATGAATATAACGTAAAATTAATGATAGTCTAAATTGGTTTTAAGGAACCTGGTTTAGTGGAACCGTGATGGTTCATTGGAACTTTCAATGCTAAATATGGCATGTAATATATCAAACCACTTAAAATGATGTGTCATGAATTAATATAACGTAAAAGTAATGATAGTCAAAATTGGTTTCAAGCAAACTGGTTTAGTGGAACAATTCTGGTTTAGTGAAACCATTATGGTTAATTAGAACAATCAATGCTAAAATACTGCATGTAATATATCAAACGACTTGGAATGATGTGTCATGAATGAATATAATGTAAAACTAATGATAGATCAAATTGGTTTCAAGCAAACTGGTTTAGTGGAACAATTCTTGTTTAGTGGAACCATTATGATTCATTGGAACTTTCAATGCTAAAATA
>JAHWFO010097618.1:533928-564608 GCA_023313115.1 Rhysida immarginata
ATGAATGAATATGATGTAAAATAATGATAGTCCAAATTGGTTTCAAGGAACCAGGTTTCGTGTAACCATTATGGTTCGTTGGAATTTCAATGCTAAAATATGGCATGTAATATATCAAACGACTTGGAATGATGTGTCATGAATGAATATAACGTAAAATTAATGATAGTCGACATTGGTTCAAAGGTATGCCGTGTAATGATATTTTTATGGCCGATTAGAAACTTGCAATATTAACGTAGGGCTGTTTAAAAATATATTTCCGCGAATGGTTTATTTTAACCTTTCGGTACTTGGTCATGACATTCCTCAATGGTTTATTTATATTCATCTTTTTTTATTTTTAAATGTAATTCGCAATTAATAACAAGAAATTAATTTCCCCGACGAGTGTATAGGAAATAGCGAAAGCCTGAGATCTATTTCCCCTCCCCCTCCCTCTTTTAACTGCATTTTCAACCCTCACTTTATTAAGTACCGAGAGGTGCTTTATGCTACCAGTGTGGGGAAACGTGTCTGTCTGTCCGTCTGTCTGTCAGTCCGTCTGTCTGTCCGTCTGTCTATCTGTAACGCAAACTCCTCCGAGGCTATGAAAGATTTTCAAAATTGTTTTCGTCAGTCGATGAATATGTTTCATGGCACGAACCAGTTACAAATATTATCTAACTCGGTTCATTGGCACGTGTAAAATATGGCATGTAATATATTAAACGACTTGGAATGATGTGTCAAGAATGAATATAAATTAAAATTAATGGTAGTCGAAATTGTTTTCAAGGAACCTGGTTTAGTTGAACCATTATGGTTCATTGGAACTTTCAATTCTAAAATATGGCATGTATTATATCAAACGACTTGGAATGATGTGTCATGAATAAATATAACGTAAAATAATGATATTCGAAATTGGTTTCAAGGAACCTGGTTTAGTTGAACCAATATGGTATAGTGGAACCATTATGGGTCATTGGAAATTTCATTGCCAATATATGGCATGTAATGTATCAAACGACTTGGAATGAGGTGTCATGAATGAATAAAACGTAAAATTAATGATAGTCCAAATTGGTTTCAAGGAACCTGGTTTAGTCAAACCATTCTGGTTTACTGGAATCATTTTGGTTCATTGGAAATTTCATTGCAAAATATAGCATGTAATATATCAAACGACTTGGAAAGAGGTGTCATGATTGAATACAACGTAAAATTAATGATAGTCTAAATTGGTTTCAAGGAACCTGGTTTAGTGGAACCATTGTGGTTCATTGGAAGTTTCAATGCTAAATATGGCATGTAATATATCAACCGCTTAGAATGATGTGTCATGAATGAATATAACGTAAATTTAATGATAGTCCAAATTGGTTTCAAGGAATCTGGTTTAGTGGAACAATGATGGTTCATTGGAACTGTCAATGCTATAATACGGCATGCAATATATCATACGACTTAGGATGATGCGTCATGAATGAATATAACGTAAAATTAATGATATTCGAAATTGGTTTCAAGGAATCTGGTTTAGTGGAACAATGATGGTTCATTGGAACTGTCAATGCTATAATACGGCATGTAATATATCATACGACTTAGAATGATGCGTCATGATTAAATATAACGTAAATTTAATGATAGTCCAGATAGGCTTCAAGGAACCTGGTTTAGTGGAACCATTCTGGTTCAGTGGAACCATTATTGTATATTGGAACTATCACTGTTAAAATATGGCATGTAATATATCAAACGGCTTAGAATGATGTGTCATGAATGAAGATAACGTAAAATTCATGATAGTCCAAATTGGTTTCAAGGAATTTGATTTAGTGGAACCATTCTGATTTAGTGCATCCATTATGGTTCATTGGAATTTCAATGCTAAGATATGGCATGTAATATATCAAACGACTTGGAATGATGTGTCGTTGATGAATATAACGTAAAATTAATGATAGTCGTAATTGCTTCAAAGGTACGTCGTGTATTGGTATATTTATGGCCCATTAGAAATCTACAATGTTAACATAGGGCTGTTAAAAAACATAGTTTCGGAATTGTTTTGTTTAACCTGTCGGTACTTGGTTATGTCATTCCTTAATAGTTTGTTATTATCAATAAATCGATTTTCTTTAACCTAATATTTAAAAATATTAAAAAGAAATTTACTTTCTCTTGTCTCATCATCTCCGTTCGAATGACTTATCACTTGCCTTTAGATAAAGTTAATAGTTCTATGGACTATGTGACTGCTACCCCCATGACTCCGACCCAACTGGGACAATTTGGCCCAAACTTCCTAGTAAGTAACATCTTGCCTAGAAGAATATGCCTATCAAACTTCACTGCTTTTTATACTGATATACCATATACTGGAATAACTCAATTATCGCCGCAGGAATTATTCGGTAATTGTAGCCACGAATAATACCGCAATAATCGAATCCGCAATAATCGGGATAAATAATGCCTGTGAATGGGTGATCATTGCCAAGGATTCTTCAAATCGATTAGATATATTTTACATACGAAAACCCGATCGCTTATTGCATCAATCAAACAATCCTGAACTTGGAGAGAATGTTTCTTCCACAACTGACGCCGAATCATTTTCGCTTTATAATTGCTTATTTTTATAATTTCAAACAATTTTAATGCTTCTGTTTTATAGTCAATTAACCAAGAGGAATTCTCGTTTGGTTACAGTCTTCTAATCACACTGGTAATAAACCTTTCCATTTCTGTTTTCGTTGTGTGGAAGTAAAAGCACATACGGAGCGTCATTTACTATTGGTGGAACCAGACGAGGTCGATGCAAATCGTCCTTGTTAAAAAATCAAACAAATACTGTGGAATGAAACAACCAAAAAGGAAAAAAACCTCTAATCCTAAAAGAATTCTTTGTGGATTTGAGGTTTCCCCTTTTCGGCTTGTGCTAGTTGCTTATAATTGGTAGCGTGGCCTAAAATATGGCGAACAGTTGATTCATTTAGATCGTACTCGCTTTGGTTATGATTGCCTCATAATTTTTATAATATGCAACTTAACTTTTAAACTACGTTTCTTCTTGACAGCTGTAGACTTGATATCATTCTTATTTACGAAACGCTACAAGAGTGCTACCTGGAGAGTGGTTGGTTAGTTGGTTTATTCTTAATTTTGGCGTCGACTAGTAAGGTCATTTTGCGCCTTTTACACAAGTTATATCTGTAAGCAGCCCAGGACAAACACAAACATCCATGCCCACGGCGGGATTCGAACCCACGACCAGGCCGACTCGAGAACTAGAAAGCCTACGCCCTAGCCCTCTCGGCCACCTGGCCGGCCCTGGAGAGTGGTGACTCAAACTAAATGTAGACTTATTATGATTGCTTATGTGGTGGGCTACCTCTCGCAACCGCGATAATTCGAATTAGGAGGGTAATTATTGTAATTTTGGTATCAAATTATAAACCGCGATTATCGAAACCGCGATAATCTAGCTATTCCTATAGTCAAATATGGACCAGTCAAAGCAAACCTTATATAGGTGTGCCAGGTAAACTTTACCTGTATACAGGTATACAGGTTAACTTTACTTGTATTCCAACGAGAAGTTTCCGAGTTACGCAGTCAAAATTGTAACAAGTGCTGGTTAGTACTCACAATTGAACACGTGTTATGATTTTGAATGAGTAACTCGAAACTTCTTGTTGGAATTCGATCAAATTTTAACGGTATACACAAATTTATGAACCCTGTTATTTCTCCAAATTTCATTAATCTAGGCTATACAGAACCTGAGTTATTAACTTGTTGATCTTGGTGGCAGCATTTTTATTTCTGTTCATATCTCAGTTATTATTCAAATTCGGCCCCATGATAATTGTTGTTTAGAATCACCCATACTACCTCCACTATAAGTTTGTACATTGAATTTTGAACCACCCTGTATACCTTATGGAGCAATCAAAACAAATTAAATAGTAAATTAGTATATTTCCATGATAAACTACATTCCGAATTTCTTCTTCTAAGGGGACAGATAGACGGACAGAGAGACGGACATTGTAAAGCCCCATCCTTCTGCGGCTTATAACTTGGGACTTTATTATTGTCAATCGATGCATAACAATTTAAACAAAAGATACTGTTGATTAAAATAGTCATTATGAAAAAAGAAGATGAACAAACAAAAAAAGTGTTATATTATAAACGTAGGAGTTGTGATAAATATATATTAATTAGGATAAATAACACTCCTTTAATTAAATGAAGACAAATAAATTAAAATAAATATAAGTAAAACATTGAAAAAGTCACTCAATTGATACAATAAAAGTTGAAGGACGAAAACATAAATGGAATGCAGGACTTGTCGAGAAACTCGGAGGAATACAAAGGAAACACAGAAGGAAACGAAGATCTAGTGAAGAAATGTACACGGACACAGGGAGGCACACAGTTACAGATGAAGAAGGTCTATGATGGAAGTTCGATGATTCGTAATACGTAGATGACTATAACATTTTCGGGATTTTTTCCCATCTTCAGTATTTAAGTTTTTTGATATGAATATAAGATATAATAATAAAAATAAGTTTTTTTTCTTCATCTGTAACTGTGTGCCTCCCTGTGTCCGTGTACATTTCTTCACTAGATCTTCGTTCTGTGTTTCCTCTGTATTCCTCCGAGTTTCTCGACAAGTCCTGCATTCCATTTATGTTCTCGTCTATCAAACTTTTATTGTATCAATTGGGTGATTTTCTCAATGTTTTTCTTATATTTATTTTAATTTATTTGTCTTCATTTAATTAAAGGAGTGTTATTTATCCTAATTAATAAAAAGTCTTAATTAAAACTAAAAAGATGTTATTTGAATAAAAGAAATTTTGATTAAATATTTGTTAATCAGTATTTCAACTTGATAGCATATATTAAATTCCAAAACAATAATAAAAAGAAGTTGCGGGTCAGCGAGAATCGAACTAGCCGTTCCACTCTTTTGAGAGCAATGCGATCGGCTAATCGTGACTCTCACTCAGTACTGCAGTTTTGTGGAAAATTTCCCCATTTGCGGGAATTTTAACTTTTAACTGGATGTGTTTCTGGAAAGAGCGAAATGTGGGAAATATTGAGATCCACGAAATTTTTGTAAAGAAAAAATATAAGTGTAAAACATAAAAATATTCAAGTACTGTCATTATTTTCAATGAGAAATTTCTTTTCCCTCCCTCAAGAAAAGCCTGTTGGAAGCGTGGTGTATGATAGAGATGCTTTGTAGTTGAAAAAGATACAGAGTGACAATTACTGAGCTATATGAAAAAAAAACTTGATAACTTTTGAACAATTGGCGAGATTCAATTGAATGTAGGGCATGTTGGGATTTGATGTGAAAATGGTTTCGTTTAGCGACGAACCCCACTTTCATTTGGATGGGTACGTCAATAAGCAGACATTGTCGCTTTTGGGGGACTGAAAATCCCCATTTCGCGATCGAGAAGTCTCTCCACCCCAAAAGGGTAACTGTTTTGTGTGCAGTGTCAAGTCGCGGAATAATCGGTGCGATATTCATTGAAGGCACGGTGACTGCTGAACGATGTGTCGAAACTTTAGAAAATGATCTCATCCCTATTATCCAAAGTGACCCAGATTTCGAAAAGATGTGGTTCATGTAGGACGGAGCAGACCTCATCGGACCAATGAATATCGCCAAGAGTCTTTGAAGTCCTGGAAAAGCACTTTGGAGAGCGCATTCTGGCTTTGGGGTACCCAGAGGCCACTGGAATGGGAATCGCTTAGCCGTCATTTTCTCCTGACCTTAATCCTTGTTTTTTTTTTGTGGCGCAACATTACAAAGTTTACGCAAATAACCCCGAAACCATCGCTGAGCTCAAAACAGCTATTCAGGAGATCATCAAAAGCATCACTTCAGCGATTTTTGCAGAATTTTGCTATTCGTCTGCGCTACATTATAGCCATTGATGACAAGCATATCGAACATGTCAAACTAAACCCGAATATCTGAAGTTACTTTTAATATTTGAATAAAATTTTTGAACTTAGTAGTTTTTGAAAATTTGATGTTTTATTTCATATAGCTTAATAATTGTCATCCTGTAGATATGTGGTGGGAAAAGTCTTTCATTTTTTCTTTAAATAGCTGTAATCGATATCTAATACCGATATTTTGATATCGATGTTTATGATGGTGGCGGGAAATAGCGACATCTCTTGGTGGCAGCGCTGCTCTCACTATAAGTTATAAATTTTCTATACTTCTATTCGCTACTTTCAGTGAATATAGAGGGCGCTGCTATTTTTGAAAAATGGCGGCGAAAGTAGGACCCACCTCACCATTTTTTTCGTTTTCCATCAACATTCTTTGAATATTACACTGTGTGATATTTTTTGTATGATGGTATATTTTTCAAGTGATTGATGTGGCAAGCACCTGCTAGGAATAGCATTTGATTTCAACTTTCGTTTTTATGCTGGCATATATAAAAAAATTTATTTCTTAGTTGGAAATTATTAGTTGATTAAATATGAAAAAAATAGATTCAAGATGAAAATTGTTCCTAATAATAAACGACCTAATTTTTTGCTTATTAATGACACACAAACAAAACAGTGTTATCAAAAATAATGCAGCTAACAATAGAAATCGTGATTTTACTGTAAAATTACGTGCATGTAAACGTATTGTACGTGAAACAAACTTTTAAAAACAAATTTTGAACATTATTTCATTTTATTAGCAGTATATGTTAAAATAGGTAAATATTTTCCATCTTTTACCTTACCGTTGCAAATTTCTGCTTACACAGTGGTGATGGGAAAAATTGTGTTGATAACATGGTATCTGTGGCTTGGGGGGCCCCCCCCAGTGTAAGTTTTTACTTCCCAACTTTTTCTAATGGCTTTATTTATTGGGAAAAAATGGTAATCTTACTGCATGTAACATCGTTTTTGACGTGACCCTTTTACATAGCAGTATTTGTTACTTTTCCCTTTCATTTCTTTATCTGCAACAACGTGTTGAGCCGTGACCACCGAGAGAGAAGGCCTCCGTAATGAAACTGAATACATTGTATCGGTGGAAGGATGGATCATAATACTGTTCCTATTAACTAAACAGGTGGTGGCCTTCAGTATAACAGAGGGACATCAGGAGTTCCAACTAGTTTCGCCATTTATTCCCGGCTTTGTCAAGGATATACAGCAAGAGGAATGCAAGCCTTTATATATACAGAACAGCAAAAGATCTGATTAGTTGGGAACAACTTGACCACCCGCCTTACAGTCCGGACCTCGCGTCCAGTGACTACCACCTGTTTCGGGAGCTAAAGGAGTTCATCGGCAGCATGCATTTCAGCGACGAAGAACAGTGAAAAATGCGTGACTTTCTTCACCGGCGGCAGCTTCTACGAAATGATCATGGGGAAGTACATTGAGCGCTATGACAAGTGCTTAAATAAACTTGGAAACTATGTGGAAAAATAGTTAAAGGTACATAGAATCTGGTAAAGAAAAAATTTTGAATATATATGTAGTAGTTTTGTTTTTATTACCGAACAGAACTTACTTTCTGGACGAGCCTCGTATATAAAAAAAAATAATCGAACAACCGGTAACCGTGATTTTCATAATGAAATAATAGTTTTTAAATACCGGGTGGACAAGAAATAACGTGAGGTGTTCAGAACTCGCTAGCGGGAATTCTATTAGGCCAAATGCAGTACATTTTGGTGTATATACTTAGTGGAACATGCAGTTTCGATTTCTGCAAAAAAAAAAAGTACCAAAAGTCACCATAGGGGGCGCTTATTTCAAGAAAGCAATGAATACCTAATTGTCAAATGAACAAATACCATACAAACCAACTTTAGTAACAACAATAAACAATGTTTTATTTTAAATGACAAATGTGTTTCAATATGTCCACCAGTGTGCTGTTCCAATAGCTGCATGCGGTACACGACATTTTCTACGGCAGCTCGCAGCATATCTGCATTAATTAGTCTGATATGTAACGTTATTTGATCCTTTAAGGTTGAGAGGTCAGGAACATGTGCTTGATACACAAGGCTTTTCAAATATCCCCATAACCAAAAATCACAAGGGTTGAGATCAGGCGACCTGGGTGGCCATACCATGGGAAATGCACGACTAATTATTCTGTTGTGTGAAAAACGTTCTCGCAAGATCTGCTGCACCTGACGTCCGATGTGCGGTGGCGCACCATCCTGCATAAAAATGGTAGAATCCAGACAACCCTTTTCCTGCAATCGTGGTATCACAAAATTCTCAAGCATATCGGCATACCTGGCAGAATTGACGGAACAAGTCACCAGTCCACGGGGACGGATTTCTTCAAAAAATTACGGGCCGATGATGAAAGAAGCAGTAAAGCGCACCATACTGTTAGTTTCGGTGAATGCATAGGAGTTGGCAGACACACTTGTGGATTTGATGCAGCCCAAATACGGCAGTTGTGGGTATTGATATCACCATTCAAATAAAAATGTGCCTCATCACTCCATAAAATTTGCCATGGCCATGCATCATCCACTTCCATACGTGCTAAAAATCTCAACGAAAAGTCAGTTCGGGTACGTTCATCTCCAGGAAGCAATTGTTGAACAGGTGTGAGTTTATAGGGATAAAATGTCAATATCTTATGCAATATTTTCCTCACCGTCGAAAATGGGATATCTGTTTGGCGTGCTATTGCGCGTGCACTGCTGGTACCCTGCACAGTAGTCATCTCCTGTTCCACAACAGCAGTGGCAACTTCTTCAACCTGTTGCTGCCTGATTCGTTTGCGTCCCCGGCCTGGTTGCACTCCTAGAGTTCCGGTAGATTCAAATCGTTCAATCATTTTCCGTAAGTTAGTTTTGCTCATCGGTCCTCTTCGTAACGTTTTCAATCGCCGGAATTCACGAAGGGCAGCACTTGCATTGTCGCTCTTCTGATAAAACAACTTGACTAATAACGCCCGGTCAGGCAGAGTAAGCGTCATCGTCAGGCCATTCGTTCGTGAATGATGGGAAATCCGCAGTCTTGCCTTTTATTGTCATGATTGCTCAACACGGAACGCGCTTATGCAAATGTATTCATTGTTTTCTTGAAATAAGCGCCTCCTTTGGCGACTTTTGGTACTATTTGTTGTTTTTTTTTGCAGAAATCGAAACTGCATGTTCCACTAAGTATATACACCAAAATGTACTGCATTTGGCCTAGTAGAATTACCGCTAGCGAGCTCTGAACACCTCACGTTATTTCTTGCCCACCCGGTATTTAGAAAGTATTTTCATTATTAATTATAAATAATTTTATTGCTATAAATATATTTTAATGGTTTCAAAGAGTAATGTTCTGCATAAAAAAGAATTCACATCGATTACTTGAGTGGAGGTGTCCTTTGAATTTTCTTTGTACAGTGCCGTTAATTGAACTTTTAAAGTGCAGATAAATCAGCAATATAAACCAATTTTTAATTAAGATTAATGGCGGAAACTTTAAGGTTATTAAATACAGAGTATTATAATTAAACTTTCCCTAGTTAACCGTATGTTCTAATGAAGAAAACTAACGATCGCATGAACAGGAATCGTAAATGAATGGTTCATGTTATGTTCATGAAATGATAAAGTATTTCACCCTAACAGGAACATCGCTTAGGACAGTCAAATAATGAATAAGCAATTCCATGGAAACAGTTACAATATCGTATCCATGCTTTTTGTGGACGAATATGTGCTTGAAATGGCACCCATCAGTGTACAGGACT
This sequence comes from Rhysida immarginata, assembly GCA_023313115.1. Taxonomy (NCBI): domain Eukaryota; kingdom Metazoa; phylum Arthropoda; class Chilopoda; order Scolopendromorpha; family Scolopendridae; genus Rhysida; species Rhysida immarginata. The sequence continues at coordinate 543,698 of JAHWFO010097618.1, forward strand.
ATGAATGATAATGGCACCTGGTGGCCTGGTATGTTACTAACGGAAGCGATGACCAATGCAAATTTTATTGCCCATATCAAATTTTCAAACAATACAATAATCGGCATCATAATTTTCGAAAATAAATCTTCGTATCAAATCAAAATAAGGAATCTTTTGAATAATATGGTGATAATTATTTGCATTCAAAATATTTATTATATGTAGTAAAAGCATTTCAAATAATTTCTTTGAAATATTTGTATTTTTTTAAGAAACTAAATTTCCGTTTTTTTCTATCTCCTTCGTGTTGAAGTTCATTTTTTTTATAAATGAACTCTTTTAACAAATATATCCATAAACTCTGGCATTAGGGTAACAGCAATTTTTAAGCTGGCATTTTTTGAATTATCTCCTTTTTTTAATATAAATAATGGAGCTACACAATATTGACGAAAGTTTGTGATAAATATTCTTCACTTGTTACTAACAGCTTCAGATATTTTGTGCATTGCGGATTCAGAGTGAAAAACCTAAACAAAGCAAAACCAGATGGTTTTATTAGAAAATGTTCTCAGCCTTGGATTGAAGAAGACAGGTTTGATCTGGATAAAAAGAAAAGACACGATTGCAAGAAAAGACAAGCTTATAACACCGAGATACTTAAGTAAACCATGTTTTCTCAGTTAAAAATAAAATAAACAACACATATAAATATGGAGATTAAATTTGTTTACGTTTTCTACCTGAAAGCTTCATTAACTAATAAAAGTTGCTTAATGATTTCTTCTGACTGGCTTTCTTTGTGTAACTTTCGCATTATGAAGTAGCGGAAGAATGGAGTTACTTATTGGTTTTACAATGTCCGTCTGTACCCTTCATAATTTCTGATTTTTTTGTTGTTTTTTTTTTTTTTTTTTGAGGTAGAAGGTGGAAATTCGGAATGTAGCCTACTATGGGCATGTGCACCTTCACTATTTATTAGTTGCATATCTGATCTATATAGCTGGAATAAACAGGAAAGAAATAGGTCTAGGATTAGCAATATGGTAGCGTCTTTTTTAGTTGCTCAACGCATATCGAGAGACATCTCATCTTCAGGAGCAACTAATAAAGACGCTACCATATTGCTAATTCTAGACTTATGAAGGGTACGGACGGACAGACGGACATTGTAAAACCAATAAGTAACTCCATTCTTCCGCTACTTAATAATGCGAACGTTTGATTAGCCCAGTGGGGTCGAAGTTTTGGAGGTGTGAGTTAAAGGGAAACAAAAGATCTACGTATCTGTATGTAAAGGAGTGAAATTCGGTATGCAGATTATTCTAGGCAAGAACTACATTACTATGAAGTTTAGGCCAAATTGTGCCAGTGAGGTCGGAGTTGTGGGGGTGGCAGTCAATTGGTCTTTAGTAACGTATTGCATGTGATATATCATTGGATCGGAAATGATGAGAAACTAAAGAAGACAGGGTTCTATTTCATTTGCTAAATACTACGTTAGAGAAAATCAGTTTTTCGATAAAAAGAATTGGGGGTGGGAGTTAAAAAATGCAGATAGAGTAAAAATAGATGATCTCAGCGTTTCCGCTACTTTCCTATACCCTCCTTGGGGGGATTAATTTCTTATTCACAAATGACTCAGAATTATCAGCGAGTTAATTTATAAATTTCTCCCGTGTGATAGTGCAAAATCTTTACAAAATCAAAATATACTGCAACATTCTACAAGAAAATTATTTGTCAAATATCTCTAAATTTTGTTGAAAATTTTTAAGAAATATCAGAACAAAAGAAAAATATTAAAGAGGTTTAATTTTCGCTTCATTAATTTTTATTTAAAGTTGCCAAGTTACTGTTTTGAATTTGAACAATTTTTATATCATAAACCTAGTATTGCAATAATAGCCAGTTTTTTTTTCAATTTATGTGTTTTTACGTATGTGATTTTAATGCATTCGCCTTATTTGTCCGTAAGTGAGTAAGTCCGTTTATCTAATAATAATAAAGAAAAGTTTTATTATACAAAAAGAAACGCATCATATACAGAGCATTAAAAAAGTCCCGGGACTAAATTTAAAAAACATAGCTATCTCTAGGAAAATATGCAGTTATTTAGAACATAGTCTTGTTGACAGCTGCAATTGGTTTGTAAAATTTTGAGTAGTATGCAGTTAAGTCATGAACTAGAGGATACTCTTTTACCACAACAAGGCAACAAGAAAGGAAAAAATAATAAATGAAAAATAAGGCAAAAAAATAAGACAAAGAACAAAAGAATAAAACAAAATACGACCTGTAAGCGCTTTTCGAAAGCCTTGCTTTCATCGTTCAGCAGCCCAAGGGAGAACACAGAGTGAACTAATTTGGGACAATCGACAATCGAACAGTGAAGTGTACATATGTTAGGATGGGACGAAAGCAGCGCTTTCACAAAGCTCATCTAACCAGAATAAACTCCAAATGAAATACACTGAGGTAGTCAAGAAGCCTAATCAACCCAAGCGGTCTTCCATATTATACAAAAAAGAAAATAAGATTGACGATTGTCAGAAACAAAAAACAAACGAAATAAAAAAATACAAGTAGAAAAAAGATTATTACATCTTCCAGTAGTCTGGGAAAGAGACGTTGCTAATATCTTCAAAATTGATGTCAAGAACGTGCCTCGGTTTACGATACTTCGTATGCCAGTTCATATTCATCATTGAGTTCTTCATTATCCCTTTCGCAAGCTTATTGTCGTGAGTCTTCATCTTCTGTATCATAATCAAAAGGAGATCCTGTATAAACTTTCCGATATGGGCCATGTTTAAATCCAAGTGGATGGATTGGTTTTTCACCGTCCTTCTGTCCAGCTGGGCAATGGTCCTCAGGGTAACATTCTGGAATGACTGTAGTTCACTCCATCTGCTTTTACAGATAGTCGCCCACGCAGGCATGCCATAGAGGAGTATGGTCTGGATAATCGATTTGTACAGAAGTAGCTTGTTGTCAATGCTGAGGGCGCTGTTGCGACCCATGAGAGCTATGATACTGTACTTAGCCCTCTTCGCTTTGTTCAGAGCATAGGGCATATGCTGGTTCCATGAGAGTCTTGAGTCAATGATAACTCCCAGATACTTGTAGTTGTCTACCCAGTCCAGTTTCTTATTGAACAGAACAAGAGAATCTGGGGGATGCTTGAGCTTCCTATTGAGGTACAAAGCCTTGCACTTTTCGACGTTAAGGTTCAACTTCCAGCAGTTAAACCAGTCTTCGAACTGCTTCAAGGCGCACTGCAGCCGAGTGATAACGTGAGCCGGCTGGTGTGCCCATGTCATAATGGCAGTGTCATCCGCATAAAAATACAGATTACAATTATCGGGTTTCGGGAAATCATGTACAAAGTAATTAAATAGCACAGGCCCGTGGACAGAACCCTGAGGGACACCGGCCTTTACAACACGGGGTGTGGAAAGAACTTCTCCAACTTTGGCTTGATAGGATCTGCCGTCAAGAAAGGATTTCACCATCAAAATCAAATCGGCATGGAACCCGTCTCTGATCATTTTGTAGACAAGGCCCTCATGCCACACTTGGTCAAGAGCTTTACTGACATCGAGAAATACCACCCCACAGTACCTGGGTAGGTTCAGGGGGGTGCTCAGGTCTTCAACGAGCCTTCATATCTGCAACGGACAAGAGTGGGCAGCACGAAAGCCAAACTGCTTTTCCCGAAAAAGGTAATTTGCTAGACAGTGATCTTGGAATCTGACGAGGATCGTTCTCTCCAACACCTTGGACATCGAGGGTAGCAAGCTAATAGGTCGGTAGCTCGCAGGGATTGCAGGATTTTGCCCCTGCTTGGGGATACTCAACACAATAGATTTCTTCCAAGCCACAGGGAAATAAGAAAATTTCCAGCGGTCGCTAATGATATTGGTGAGAAAGTCAATAAAGTTCTTTGGGAGATTCATAAAGGCGTTATTACTCACCTTGTCTCTTCCTGGAGCCTTCTTCTTTTTCAGTTTACTAATGATGTTGGCGATCTCTCCAGCCTCGATGTTGTACTTCGTTAAGTGCTGCGGGACTTCATCAAAGTTGACAATACCTTCTTCCACACGCTAAGACATGATTTGGCTCTCGGGCTTATCGTTGGTAGGAGTAACAAACTGCATTTCCAGTGAATCTGCAATGACTTTTTCATTCCATCTAGCGTCGCGAAGCTCTTTTATATCCTCTTGGACTCTTCGCACTAGCCTGTTATACTTGGTTTTGAGCCAAAGTTCACGATAGCGTTGCCATAGTCTACGGGTCCTGTTTCTTTCAGAAATTAGGCGTTGGATTCCAGGAGTAAGTTGGATTCGATGAGGAGGTTTATTCTCTGATGGATACTTACTAGCTTCTATGGCACTGTTAATACATCTGGTGAACTAACTTGGGAAGGTATATCGAGTCTTATATAGTGAACAAGAACGGAGAACAACCAATCAAGGGATATGTGGAAGGTGGCAATTCATCGATTGGGAAGCTGAGTCACCCACGGAATCAATGCAGAGTCACCAATGGGGCCCTTATCGAGATTTAATAACCGGTCTTTGTCGGTTTTGCTTATGGCAAGGCTTTCAAAAGCATCTAGTAGGTGCTTTTTATTGATAGATTGTACAAGTTTTAAATTTTCTAATGAAAAATCATGTCCCGTGTCCAGAGAGTGCTTGGCTATTGCGGACTGGTTGCTTCTGCCAAACCGTCTATGCCGCATATGCTCCTTGAATCTGGTGGCTAAGTTCCTGACCCTTGTACACCATAGGGCATTGCGAGCACCTGGCCTCGTAGATCCCGGATTTCTATAGATGTGAAGTGTGGTCCTTAGGGTTGATAAGAAGATGTCTCAACTGGTTGGGGTTGCTAAAAGCTAAAGAGATATGGAACGGTTTGAAAATCGAGTTAAGGCCTTTTATCAGGATTATGATCCAAAGGAACAAGGATTCTTTGTCCTTTAAAGTGTTTAGAAAACCTTCTAATGGAATGAATTACATTCCGATTGATTCCAATCACCCTTGGAATCAGAAGCTCTCTAGTTTCATTTTTATGATTGATAGAGCTATTAACCTTCCCATGAGTGCAACTAATTTCACTAAAAAAGTTGGTTTAATCAAAAAGATAGCTGTTAAAAATGGACACAGCTCCAGAACTATTTCGGATCTGGTTAGGAAAAGAAAATATAAAAAGTTTATTACAGATGTTTCCACCTTGAACAGTACAAAGGACAAAGAAAGAACTGTTTCCGTACCATATAACCATGCCCTGATAAAAGGCCTTAACTCTGCATTGATTCAGTGGGTGACTCAGATTCCCAATCGATGAATTGCCACCTTCCACATATCTCTTGATTGCTTGTTCTCCGTTCTTGTTCACTATATAAGACTCGATATACCTTCCCAAGTTAGTTGATATCACATATCGATATCGAGGCCATCATATCATATCAGGATCAGGACGGAACCTAGGCTGAGGACGATCAGAACGATCAAAACGGACTAGCTCTTCAAGGTATCACTCTACTCTCTTTTCAGGTATCATTTCATTATTCTCATTTCACGGTGCGCCCTTTTCAGAGCGATAGTCACCTTCTGTTACGTCTTATGTGCTGGTCCCTGGCGTTGGAATTAATATTCCCGTAAACCAGTACATCAAGACGCTCATTATCCTTCTGAGTCCCTGGCGTTGGGATTAATTTCCTCACAAACCTAACTAAGGACATTTTCTCATATCATCTATTATTATTCTATTCTTTCACGAGCGGGTCCCTGGCGTAGAATTAATTTTCTCGCAAACCTGACTTGTTCTTTTTTCTTAGAGCTAGGTGCGTCCTTCTTAGGACGGCTTCTTTAGCACACACCTAGCTGCGAGGTTACTCCCCCACCCCTGGTTCGATACATTTATATATGATGGCTTCGTCCAAATTAACCAATTTGAAGTCGGCTAAAGAGTATTTGCTAGTGGCGGATGGTAAAACTGTCCTGCGAAAAGGCCTACCGGGATGCCTGCTTGGATGCTAGGTTTGCTGCATTTGACCTAGTGTTCAACGAAATGTTAGAAGCCCTCCGGGATGAAATAAACGCTAAGTATAGTGCACTAGAGGAAAAAGTCGAATCCCTACACAAAAGTTTTGAGGAGAAGTTCGAAGGTATCAATAAGGAAATTAAGAACTCTCGTAGAGATGTTATTGACAAGATAAGCGAACTTAAGGAAGCCTTTGGGAAATGCTCCAGGACTCCGAAGGCAAGAAACTCCACGGAAGATAATCCAGTTGATAACAGCAAGGTAAATAATGTCTTAAAAACTACTTCCTCTTCTAATAGTATGGAGTCTATGGATATAATAGAAAATAGTGACTGTTCGACAAACGATGGCTGTAAGAGAAGTCACTCTGACGGAACTGATGAAGAAGTGGGTGACAGTCCCTGGATTGGTGTCACTAATAAAAAATTCAGAAAAGGCACGAGGATCGATAACCTAAAGACCGTCTCCAGAGTAAACGAAGAAGTCGTCAGCGCGTCTAGAATGAGGAATCTGAAGAATGGACAAGGTCGCTCGGCTAATGAAGACCATAGAATCACGAAGAGGTATGTACCGCCGATTATCGTGCGGACTCATGACGTCCCGTTCAAGACGATTTCAACTGAGCTCGAGAAGCATGTTCCAGTTGAAAAGATCACCGTTCATACGGGCAGAGCTGAAACCGTCAAAGTTAAATGTGAAGACGAAGAAACGCACAACAGGTTAGTCTCTGGAATTAAGTCTGATAATATCTTAAAAATTCAGCATCATCAACTGAAGTCGGAGAAGGTCTTGAAATACGTGATACGTAATGTGGATATTACGTATGACCTCGATGACTTCCAAGAAGACCTAAAAAGAGCCAACTACTTCCCGGAAAAATTAATTCGCTTGAGGAAAGCCAAAGGATCCATTGATAAGCCGATGGTTTTGGTTCTGCTCCCGAACTCCGAACACAACCAGTCATTGAAAAATATAACACGTATTGGGCCGCTTGCAGTAACAGTGGAGGCCTTTCGAGGGAACAAGAAGCCACTACAGTGCTACAACTGCCTGCGCTTCGGACACGTATCCATGGGCTGCACGGAGGATCCTCGTTGTAATAAATGTGCTGAGGGGCACCAGTCAAGAGATTGCCCAGGATCAAAGGACAAGACTCCCCAAAGTGTATCAGATGTGGTGGACAGCACACTTCAAGTTACACGAAATGTCCAAAATACCCCCAGGTTCAAAGGATGCCTAGTTCTAAAGTGACAGTAGGCAAATCCTATGACCTAAAAATAAAACGACAGAGCATGAAATGTCGGTCCCCATCATCCCCGCGAGAAAAGAAATTCCGGTTTGTAAAGTCAAGAACAAAAGTAATGCTCATCACTTTCTTTGGACAGCACCGGCATTATCCATAAGAAGTTTGATCGGCTGGGACGAACAGTCAACAAGGAGTACTACAGGGAGATTTGGCAGTGTCTGATTAAGAGAATCCTTCGTATATGGCCACATGTAAAACGGAGTTGGTTCTCCTTCACGATAAAGCCAGGTCGCACACAGAACTGCATGTCAAGTTCTTAGCCAGTAACGGATTTGTGGACCCTCTTAATTCCCCAGATTGTCTCTACCAGACGTTTTCCTCTTCCAAAGGTCAAAATAAGTCTGAAAGGACACATATTTGAGAATATAGAAGATATCAAAAAGAACGTTAGAGCCGAACTTAGTGTTAAGACAGGATTTTAAAGTATGTTTCCAAAACATCTATGAAGGCTGCAGTAGCACCAGAAGTTAAATGCTTTGAAAAATATTAAAGTTTTGCCAGAAATATATCTTGTATTTGTTAAATTGCTCCAATCTCGTTTATTAATTGTCTCACCTTGCATTAATCGTGTTCAAATCGTCTTCTCTTTCTTGTTCTTCTATCTTCTTCTTCTATCTTCTATCTACACATATAATAGAATAGTAGAACCGTAGTGTCGGAGGAGGCGGTAAAGTTGATAAGAAATAAGAAATTGTGCTTGTCACAAAAGTAGAGATACAAAATCGGAAAATCAATGAAAATTAAATCTCTGGACGTAATGACTGCAGGACTTGTGCATAAGTGCCAGGTCGGTAGCCAAAGCATCCTAATCTCGATGCCCATCCAGTTTCCATGGCGGTGCGATACGGCGTATGGTCACTCCTAGACCTATCCTTCCGTAGGTAGTTTTCGAATCCGGGTAATGAAACTTCAGTGCCTGGCCGTAAGTCTCTGTCGAGATCTTTTTCATAAAAATAGAAATAAATCGGACAACTATGATTAGCAGAGTTGAGTTACACCTTGCTAAGTAAAGAGTTTGGCTATTCCGGTGGAAGCTTAGCATTTGAATCGAAACTAGGATTAAAAAAGGTAGCATGTAGTGAGAAGAAAAAGTTACATTGGCACTTAATCAATCTAAAGATAAAAGGTTCTAATGCTAGGAGTCTATGGCTGAAACACATTACCCGACAATGGATGCAGCGCAGTAAAGCGCAGCTCGCAGCGCGAGATCTCAACGCGGAGCGCACTTGCGGAGCCTGCGATCTCCGAACGGGCTCGGGTCGGGTCACTGATGCGGGCGGTACTCCTCGTGGCGTTCCGGGAACTTTCCTCTCGGCTGGCGTGGGCAATGCGGGTATCCTTTGGAGTGGTCTCCGTACGCAAATTTATATCCAACGGTTCCTCCTTCTGGACGACTACTCGGCACGGCTCGTCCTGTTTGATTAGAGCGGGGTCCCGTGGCCTTTCTGATCCAATGCTGGAAAATCCTCCTGCTTCCTCGGCCTTTGGTGAGAAATCATCAATTAAAACTAAGTCGGAATTGATTGGACTTGCCTTGGTATCTTGTCTCCTCGTCCCGCCTGGGGAGCTCGTCACTGTTGAGGTGGTTGGGTTCTTCCCCGAATGGTTTTCTCCATGCAGCTCCAAATTGTAAAGTAATGGATTATCAGCATACCTTAGATTCCGCCGAGATTGATTACCGAAAGAGCTCACCTTGGCTCTCCGTGGCTGATGGCTGCGATGCCGGGTCTGAGGCTTTTCCGTTATGCTCCTGGGGCCATTGTTCCTCCACTTCGGCATAGGTTCATCTGTTCGGTTCCAGGCTGATCGCTTTACTTTCGCTGTTGGAGCTGAGGCTGATGGTGTTGCCTCAGCGGACGCCTAATCATGAGGTCTTAAACTCTAGGCGTCCAGGCGCACATGCTGTAAGTGGCAGGCAGCCCATACGGGCTGCGTGTCTTATCCAAACGCCTCAAAAACAAGGTCCGTTCACCACTGACGAGGTATCAGAGAGCCATCGGGAAGGTAAAAAGGAAGGTCTGGCCTCCTCCGATGACCTCACATAAACACTTGGATGTTGTGTAGCGTTTCTTGAGCGTAAACGAACCTAGTCGCGACCATTCGAGGAGGAGAAAGGATCGAAGCTGAGTGGCCACTTTCCTCCATACGATCGGGGTTGATAGAGGACGGCCCTGCGTTCGACTCCAACGAGCCAGCCAGAGTTCTTTGTTTATGAAGGCGATCGCAACGGCTAGGTCCGGTTTTAATACCTCGCCAGTAGAATCGTTTAAGAGGAAGCGCACAGACTGATATGAAAAGTGTACCAGCCCATAATGCTGCCTCAAACGATCCCAGATCGACATAGCGAACGGGCACTCGTAAAAAATGTGACTAATGGTCTCGGCTACGGAGCATCCAGCAGACCTGACCACTTCCACTGAAACAGACGTTGAAGGGAATAAAACCCGTGATGCAGCAGCCGCCATTGGTAGTTGAACAGTGTCTTTTCAAAAGCAAAAGATTTTAAAAGCTTCATGACTTCTGCCCACGGGCGATCGGGAAGAAGTCGAACGATGTCAGTCGATTCACCAGGGTCAGTCTGCTGAAAGAACCATGAAAGCCGAAGCATTCCCCATTGCTGAAGATCAGTACGGCGTAGCATCGGTAATATTAATTCAAAGTCCTGGTTGAAGGCTTTGTAAATGTCCGGTTGTTGTTGATACGTTACAACTGGCAACAAGGGAGATAACGGAAGCCTATTCACCTTGAAGAAAAACCTTAGATGTAAGAAAAAGAAGTCCACCCATAAAGGAGGAGGGCTAAGGAATACCCGAATCAAGGCAGCCCGCCTGGCCGCAATGAGATACCGTTTAGTATCGGGTAAACCCAACCCCCCTCTCTCTAAGGGAATAAAGAGGAACGCTGCTCTCAATGGATGACGTTGCTGAGCAGTCGTCCCCCAAACACAGTTCACAATTGCCCCACGGAGTCTCATGAGAAGATTATACCAAGGCAAGGTGAATAGGCATTTGGATGTTAAAACTGGAAGCACATGAGTCTTGATAAATCTCACCTTGACAAACATCGATGTTGGAAAACGAAGACTTTTATCAAGGCGAGAGATGCGCTTCTCAACCACTTGTTGCCAGTGCATGGAGTCCATGGTCGTTTGAAAAGAAAAGACGTAACCTAACACTGTAATTCGGTCGCACCATGTTATTGGGAAGGTTTTGAGATAGTCCACAGTCTAGTTCCCAATAGCAATACCTTTAGACTTGACGAGGTTGATGGAACTCCCCGTCGAAGTACTAAAGCGGTCAAAGGTTTCTTTAAAGATGCTCAAGGAGTACGAGTCGGACGCAAATAGCACTACGTCATCTGCATACGCCAAAGTCTTGATGTTTATGGATGCAGCTGGCAGATCGTATCCTCGAACATCTTGGTGGCGATTTAAGTATTGCAATAATGGTTCCAAATAAAAGATGTATAACAGGGGGGAAAGAGGGCACCCCTGCCTGACACCTTTACACAAATTGAAGGTGGCAGATACGGAACCATTAATCGCCACATATGATGCGGCCGAAACATACAGTGCGGAAATAATCGTGGCAAAAGTCCGAAGACGAAGATGACGAAACACTTCAAAGAGAAACTCATGGTTCACTTTGTCGAAAGCCTTTTCCTGGTCAAGGCTTAAAACGGCAAGAGTTTGCTGACGAGCACATGCTTCTTCCATCACACACCGAATCGTAATCAGATTATCGGACATCCTGCGCGATGGAATAGAGCAGGATTGTCCGGGATTGATGAAATCTTCGGCGAAAACTTTAAGTCTTTGTTGAAATACCCCAGTGAAGACCTTGTCGTCGGTGTTAAGGAGGGTTATTGGCCTCCACTGGGTAACAAGCTCTGGATTCGGCACCTTGGGGAGTAAGATGATTTTCCCCACGGTGAAGTTCGATGTAATGGAAGACGGGTCTTCAATAATCGAATTAAACACTTGCACCAGGAAAGGGCCAAGAAGATTCCATGTAGCATTGTAGAACGAGTATGGTATGCCATCCATACCCGAGCTGGACTGGTGACGGCCGTCCGCTGACAGGAACTTCTTGACTTCGTCTTCGGTGAAGGGACGAGAGATAGACAGGTCAGCATCCTCAGAAAAAGGTCTTAGCGCCTCAATCCACTGCTTCGTTTCGACTGATGGAATGATTGGGATACTATAAAAGGATGAAAAATGGGCGTGAAAGGCTGACAAGATGTCGTGGTCAGAATTCACTTCCCCATTTTCCACCACTAATCGACGACATCTTTTTTTGTTGGCACGTCGTCTCTCCTCGGCGAAAGCGGCTGATGATAAATTTCTGACGTCAGTCGCCCAGGAAAGTTTGGCTCTGAGCGCTGCGCCAGCCGCCTTCCGGATCATTAGAGCGTTGATCTCACTCTTCACCTGACGAATCTCCATCTCGAACTCCTCCTTTGGGGTGGATACTTGGAGGAGCCGGAGGATCTCTTGTAGCGTGAGGAGATGACGACGTCGACGACGAGCAGCATCTAACCCAATCTTCCGAAAGAACCGTTTGATCTTGTTTTTTTAGTTCTAACCACGAAGCAAGCGTAGGAGGCACATTATGAAGGTGTTTTTCAACGAACTGAGCGAACATTCCCTTGTATTCCTCTTCGTCGAGCAGAGAAACATTCAGAAACCACTTGCAATGGGCTTCAGAACCTGCAGATGATGCTGGAAATGGAGGATTCCATGACCACATGATGGCACTGTGGTCGGAGAATGAGCATGGAATTACCTCCATTTTACCCGGCGTACCAGCAAAAGCATTGTCGACGAGAAAAAAGGTCTAATCTTGATGCAGTGGGCCCTTGATGGAAAGTAGCCCCAAAGTGATTACTCTGTGGATTGTGTGTCCATAGGTCGAACAATGCATTTTGCTGGCACAGACGATACACATGACCAGACGAGAAGATGTTGTTGTCGTCTGGATGGCAGTTCAAATCTCCAGCAATCACCACAGGCAACGATGAACACAAATAGTTATTTAAGACAGTGAAAAACGTCGGTTTCTCTGCTGTTCTACACGGTGCATATACGTTAAGCAATCGGAAAGAGGAACCAAGAGAACGCACGTTCAGGGAAATGACCTTCATTGAAGATTTTTAATGACGCACCTGCTGACCTGTATCCAGTTGAGACTTGGGCTTCCCAGATGATACGGGAGGCTCCGTCGTTCTTCTCATCGGAGATCGCAGACGACCTGATGAAGAAGAAGAGCTGCGCTGGTGGCTTGCGCGGCTGTCTCTCTCGGAGGAAGAAGTTGCACGTCTCTAGTCCCTGCTGCCACGATCCCGTCTGGATTTTTTCTTGCGAGGACTCCTCGTCCTCACAAGAAGATCCTGCTGTTTCTGCGCTGATGGAAGCGATGTACCAGCAGAAGATATCATCCTGGAAGGGGACGACGTATGCATAGTCTGCGCAGGCTGTGAAGTTGTTGACTGCGCTGGTGGAGGAAGAGGTGGAAATTCCTCCACTGAGAAGGCAGATTCTGCTCCTACTGAAGCATCTACGTCGTCAACACCAGAAGCTTCGTCTTCACCCATCGACACATCCAGCGATGATTGAGGAAGAGGTGTTATCTCTGGGAGCTTGGAAGGAGGTGATGATGACCTCTCCCTCCTGGGCTCCGAAGATGTAGTTGGAGTCGAAGATGTTCGAGGTGGTGGCGGCATTATCTTCTTCTGCTCCTGGGGAAGAGTCGGAAGAGCTGGTGAAACTTGGCTCTTCCGCGATGGTGATCCAGATGACGAAGCTCTGGTTGGCTCTGATGACTTGGCCGGTGATGACATCATGACTTGCTGCTGGGACGACATTCCTTTAGGCGAAGCTGGAACATCTGCTGGTGACTCGCTCCGGGCACTGGTGGTACTTGCTGACAATGCGATTGCAGGCATCGCATTTCTTTAGGAGAGGGCAGTCTTTTCTAACATGCGACGTTTTCTTGCAGTACCAGCAGCACTGCCTTTGACCCTTGTAAGACACGCGAACTTTGTTACCGTGCATTACAAGGTTTTCTGGAATGTCCCTCTGAAGGTTCATGTCCACTATGATATCACCCGTCATCTGCAGGGGAGAATCCGGATGCGTTGGGAAAGCTACTTTTTTGACCTGACCATAGTCGGACATGTACCTCTTCAGATAGTCTTCTTCCATCAGCGGCGAAGCGCCTCGGACAAGGATGGGCAGATATCCGGGCTCAGCGTAGGCAAGGCAGACGGTGGTTTGCCCTACCTTGACGTAATCAGCAGACACAATACGGTCTGCTATGTTTCGCTGTCGGCAGAGCATCCTCCACTTATTAGGAGAAAGTCTCTGCACGACAGAAACAGCAGGGTCGCCAGACGGCAGCACGGGCGGGATGCCCATCTTAGCGTAAACCGCTTTCATAAACATGCCGACGGCTATTGGTCCGTCGGCAATCATTAAAACCATGTTCTCCGTGGCTTGGAGTAGAAAAAGTTCGGGGGGGGGGGGTGAAAACCTCCCCCGGTGTTGCTGGGGGGAGGGTCACTTAACGTCACAAAGTTACTCACGTACGCGTAGAAGATGGCTGGTTGCGGCGTGAGTAATACCAAGTCCAAGAAGTGAAATGAAAAGTCACTCACTAATACACAAACACTTTTCTTTCCTCTTAGTTGTCTTCGTCGGGGCTCGCTCTCGCTCTCCCCTTTCCTTCCTCTTCTCCGCTTTTTTAAAGGGCGAACTAATTTGAATTATTTCATTCTTGACGAATGGGCGGTCTCCAGCTTTCTTCTTGCGTCTATGGACGCTACTAAAAATCTGCGAAGGAGGAAAAGTGGCTGACGTCATTTTCCACCCAACTTGATGCTGTCCCCGCTCGATGTTGCTTAACCTCTGAGTTTACCGTCGTCTGCTTCCTTCTTGTGTCCGATGGCTTCTTATTCCTCGAGAAGCGATCTGACAACCATTATTAGTAAGGTAGGTGCTGATCTGCTTGACAAACTGTTCACATATATCGAAAGTACTAATGACGTTATTACGTTCACCAACTGTAGACGTTTTCTTTCAAATTACTAATTGTGTCACTTAGCTATGATAACACGTTCGCCAAGTCAGGAGAAACATTCGATGCGTGCGCGTCGGACGGCACCATTTTGTACCTACAAAATTCCAAGAGGTAAATTACTTTCAAAAACAGTGTATACAGGATAATTCACAATGATTGTAATAAACTTCGGCTTTTTGTTGGGGAGGTCAGTTTAAGTGAAAACTGGTATATGAACCTACATTTTATTGCACTTCTATAAAGAATTAAAAGAGATGAAAATTTTAAAGTGTAACAGCAAATCATTTTGGACTTCGAATTCCCCTGATCTAAATCCTAAATATTTATTGATACAACGCAAATAAAACTTTGATCTTTTGTAATTTTGTATCCAACTGGAAAACACCTTTTGCTCATATGATACTCATTGTAAATCACCCTGTATATGTATAGTCCTCATCAGATTAGTTAAACCTCGACCTTGAAGGTCTAGGATTATTCTTGAAGCTAAAATGGGAGGCAAGAAGATGAAAAAAAATGAAGATGAAGTACTAGTACTTCCCTGCACTACATCAGATTTTTTTCATCCTCTTGCCTCCCATTTTAGCTTCAAGACTAATCCTAGAACTTCAAGGTCGAGGTTTAACTTATCTGATGAGATGATGCAAAAAAGACGAACCTCTTGTCCACAAACGTTTTAATGGGCGAATACGTATTTCGATCTCTTTGAGATCATTATTCAACGCAAAATAGGGAAATTAACAAAGCAAACTATTTATAAAAAAAAGAGGGGCCGTTGACTCTCTCCCAAAGGACCAATCAACGAACACGTCGAATGTCCAATGGGAGAGTCAATCGAGACCTCGTACAAAAAAATAGTCAACGGCCCCTCTTTATCTTATAAATAGTTTGCTTTGTTAATTTCCCTATTTTGCGTTGAATAATGATCTCAAAGAGATCGAAATACGTATTCGCCCATTAAAACGTTTGTGGACAAGAGGCTCGTCTTTTTTGCATCATGTCTTTATCCACAGTATATTCCCACTTCTCGTATACGTGATATTTTAGGCTTGATTTTTAATCAAGGCGATAAATAAACTTGGTTTTAATTAAGGGATGGTAATATTTTTCATGTTCTTCAAGTTTTATAATAGTAAAAGAAATTACATGCTTCCAATCCGAATAACAGCTATACAACTCGTTTAAATGGTATCTAAATGATATCTTCATTAATCCCTTGATTTAATTTTACCGTGAGAGAATACTAACGCCTGATTACATTTTACTATCTCTATCCAAAAAAAATACAAGAGCTTATTTGATTAGTAGCTCTAGAAGGTTCTTAGTTATCCAATTAAAAATAAAGTTTTTTGGAACTTATAATTTTTTTTTACACACAGCTAATTGAATTTCTTATTTTTGAAATGTCAGAATCTTTCCCCTTAAGCATTCATTAAGAAACACGTTGGTTCATTTACTGCTACTGAATTCTCTATTTCCGTGTTGATGAAAAAAAAAAGAATTCTTCCGAAAATTAATAAAATAAAAAAAATAATAATTTCATTTTTTACTTATTCAAGACACGTGGCAGCTGTTGTTTTGGAAGTAGCCGTTTATTTTAAGCGATTTTTCTAAGAATTTGTTCATACTTTAAAGCAGGCTACATTCTAAATTGCATTTAAGCTTATTTATGAAAATTCATATACAGCCTACAGTATCTAGTCCATCAAAAGAATGATAATTCTGTAAAAATTACTTTTAAGTTAAGATTTATTTTTATTAACTTATTCATTAGATTGTTTAACATAATTAAAGGATCCTATGGGAAAGAAATCTTTATTTAATTAAAAAGTAATCGCACCTGGCCGTAAATGCAAAACACCGGGCTCAAAACGTCTTTGTAAATTGCGCTCATTATCTAAGTAGTTACGGAAATCTTATGTTAATGAAAAATGTATCTTATATTCTATAGAGGTTTTTACGCACATACACATCCTAATTTCATAAGATAATAAAATAGGTAGCAGAAATTCGGACAGTTTTTTCATAAATTTATTAAGTTTCATAATATTCTTAACTTTAAGAAAAACCCTTGCTCCTTAAATATCGATCGTTGAGTCCGAGATTGTTAAATGAAAAAAAAAATCCGTAAAGATAAGGAAAATTGGTAATTAGGGTTAAAGAATTCATCTAGCATTTTTATACCTCACCTAGTGCATACCTACGTGCCTATGGCATGAACATTAAAGCACCTATCTAATAGACCTCAATAGGGCTCGGCGTGTTTTCATTAAAACGAAATGCCCGGAAATATATGTGTATGTGTGTGCCAATGATATTTTCTTAATTAATGTGAAAACAAGTACGTAATTTGAGTGATCTTTTGAAAAAGCAGGCAGCTTAGAGCAACTACCTTGTTTCTATCTTCGGTAAACGGTTTTCTCAAAGCCATGTTTATCTGCCTAAATTGTTAAATTGTTTTCCTTAGCTGTACGTTTTTTTGTTCATAATAAAACAAAAGAAGTAGAAAATTAGCTTTTAGTAGAACATAATTTTTAATAATTCGTCTTTAAGAAATCAAAGTTTTTGAATGCAAAAGAAAAAAAAAATTGAACAATCGAAAAATACAGATTCATTAACTTTAGAATAGATGATCACTTACTTACTTACTTTTCAAACCCGCTTATCCGTTAGGGTCGCGGGGGCAGCAGCCCTATGGAGGATCTCCAGCGATCGCGATCTTCCGCCATCAGGCGCATGTCCTCCCTGGTAATATCCAAGCGACTCGAACCCAGATTCTCCATGTAGTCTAGCCACCTGGTTCTAGGCCGACCTCTTGGTCTCTTACCCACCGGCTTGGAAAATAACAACTGCCTAGGAAGACTAGTTTGCGGCATCCGTATCACGTGGCCATACCAGCGCAACTGAGATCTCTCAATGCGGAGAAGTAGCGGCTCAACACCTAAAGATTCCCTTATTGTGCTGCTGTACACTCTATCTAGTAGGGTAACACCTGCCACACCTCTCAGGAATCTCATTTCGGCCGCTTGCACCCGCGATCGCACTCTTTCGGTCATTACCCAAGCCTCATGACCATAGGTGAGAATGGGGACAAAGATAGATTTGAAGACGGAGAGCTTGGCTTTGTTACCCAGCTCTCGTTTCGTTACCACGGATCGCCACAGTTCACGTCTGACACAGCTTGCTGCACCGATCCGAGCATCCAATTCTTTCTCCTGCCGTCCATCACTCGTGAATGCAATCCCGAGATACTTGAACTTCTCCACCTGTCTCAATGAGGCTCCCCTAACATGGAGAGCGCACTGAGCAGGCTGTCTTGAAAGAACCAGAACTTCGGTTTTAGCCAAATTCTGATCACAAATAAAAAAAAAAGAGGAAAAAATTCGCGGTCTGGAGTCGAACCAGAGACCCTG
Organism: Rhysida immarginata; assembly: GCA_023313115.1. NCBI lineage: Eukaryota > Metazoa > Arthropoda > Chilopoda > Scolopendromorpha > Scolopendridae > Rhysida > Rhysida immarginata. The sequence continues at coordinate 561,523 of JAHWFO010097618.1, forward strand.
CCTTGAGGTGGTAAAGCTTCTACTAATTGAGCTACCGCGGACATGAACCGCTAAGCTGTTACAATATGTCCACATGGACTGCCATGAAGCCACAAATCAACTCAATCGGCAGAGAGCAGGTTCCCGATTCGCAAATCGGGAATCGTCCTCATCCGTAAACCATCAAATAAATTGATGAAATTCAACGCAAAGAGAAGATAATAATGTAACTGAAGAAACTCTTCATGCATATCATGAATATCGATTCAGGGGAGTCCAGATTGCGGAATTTTTCCTTCCTTTTTCTATTTGTAATCATATACTTGAAGAGTTTTAAGTTACATTATTATCTTCTCTTTGAGTTTAGAATAGATGTTTTTATTCAGTGTTTCTCTGTGTAGCTTATCCTTGTCTATTCTTCACTTATATGTGTGTGTGGGGGGGGGGGGAGAAGGTGTTATAAGGTCCTAAGAGTATGCTGGCCCCTTAAATATTTGTGACCCGAAGTTTCGGCTCCGACGATTTTTCCCACGCCTTGCCGCTGGTCCTGCAAGGGTTTCCGCGCCCCTGATCCGAGAGGTGGACGTCCGGATCCGCACCCGCCGCTGGTAATATGCCAGATTAACTTATAGCGACACGAAAATTGGCAAACAAATACCCCTTCTTTTGTGAACCCTTACGATGAATTGCCCGATCCTATCTCATGATGATGAAAAGTTTTACCTTAGATGGCGAGGCCAACGAGAGACAGGCCAGGGCACTCAAACGTCACATGATCATCGGGGTCCGAGCAAAAATCCATCTTTCATTGTCTCCATCTTGGATTTTAACAATCAGTGTTTTTTCGTTTGTTGAAAAAAATGAAGGATGGATTGTTGCTCTGTCCCCGATGGTCAGGTGACTTTGAGTGCCCTGACCTGTCTCCCGGTGGCCTCCTTAGATGGTCAAATGACGTAAAAGATGAATGGCCTTTATATAAGATGATGTTCATCTGCTGAGCCAGAACAAAGAAAAACTGGGCGTGTCAGTTAAATTTCCAATTTCAGTTGTTAGTGATTGTTAATTTTACTTAGCAACAATGTCTAACAATTGAAATAGGAAATTTAATAAGACACGCCCAGCTTTTCTTTCGTTGAACAGAGTATAATTGCCCAACGCCTCGCGTTTATTGCGTATAATGAGTAACAATATATAGTGAAGATTCTGGGAAAGGATGGAGCCAACAATTGAAGACAAGCGCAAAAATGCGACAGCTCAACCAACGAGAAAGCTTTAGAAAAAGACAGTTTTATGACTTTTTCTTGTTTTGAGTTTTGATGGAGACGGCAGATTTTTCTCTTGATCATACAGAGAATGGCTAAAATTGTGAGATGGCTGATGGAACGTGGCGCGCCATGACAGAGGTTCACGCCAATGTCAATTATGTCCGAGTGGACACTCCCCCTTACTAATTCCTTTATTCCTAATAGCGGAGAAGAGTAATTAGTGGAAAAGACTGTGGTAAAGAGAATATCTGAAGAATAAAACATTTCCTTACTTGCATGGTTGCATAAACGGAGTACAGGGTGATCCAGGCAATATACCACTATTTTATTAAGTCAGAACACAAAATACTACACATTTATTTATTTTATTTATCGCACTCCGAGGGAGTAAAGACCAGTAATACAATAATGCAGTTAGCGTTTTATATAGAACAAATGAGGGTGAAAAGACAAAAAAAATGATGACAAACGAATAAAGTAACTACAACGTACAACAAAGGGGTAATCATGCAAAAGTATAACAAGTTGAGACTAAACATTCTTATACTTAATATAGTTACTTAAAATGTATTTCTTTAAGATTGAATTAAAATGTGAACAATTTGAAGTACATTCGCAACAAAAGTACTTAGCCACCTTGCAGAGAAACAACCTTGCAAGGTGGCTAGATACTTTTGTAGCCGACTGCACATTTAAGACGAGAACAAGTATAAATATGGGAACGAATATAGTATTAAACGGGAAAGTTCTTGCCTTAAAATTATTGAGTCTAGATAAAACAAGAATGATTTTACCGCCAAAGCGGATAAAGGGAGCACATTTTCTTGTTATGGATATATAGAAATAACCAACATTGTAAAACACTTGGGAGTAAATAAATAAATATGAAAACTAAATTGTAAATTACTATTTAAATAGGCTAACGTATAGAGAGAATTTAAAACAATAAACTTGAAGAATGAAAGGTAAATGGAGAGTGAAGTTATTCCTCATACACTTAAAAAAATAAAACTTCTTTAATTTGTAAGAATTCTCACATAATGTTAAACGAAGTGAGCCTCAATTGCTGAAGCGTTATGTGTAAGCATCTATTAGATTTTCATATTAAATTACTAAAGTCTTATTGAAGCAAGCGATTAATTACTATTAAATTAATTAGTAATGAGTTTTAGATACCATTAAGCCTAAGAGTACTATACTCTTGATTCAAATAAGCTATGGATAACAAAAGATCTAATAACGCGTAAGGAATTGGTTGATATATTACACGCCATATCTTAGCATTAAAAGTTCTATAAATTCTGTATTGTACCATTAGGGCACGTGCTACAAAACCAATTGCCACTATCATTATTTACTCGTTATATTCACTCATGGCACGTTGTTACGAGTTGTTTGATATATTACATGCCATATGTTAACATTTAAAGTTCCAATGGTGCCATATGGTATCATATGGCACCTTTAAGGCACGTGCTACTAAGCCAATACAATTATCATTATTTACACGTGATATTCACTCATGGCACATTGCAACGAGTTGTTTGATATATTACATGCCATATCTTAGCATTGAAAGTTCCAATGGTACCATATGGTATCATAGAGCACCATTAGGGCACATGCTAGTAAACCAATAACCATTATTATTATTTTCTCGTGATATTCACTCATTACATGTTGTTACGAGAGATTTGATATATTACATGCCATGTTTTAGAATTGAAAGTTCCATAATTACCATATCATGTCATAGGGCACCATTAGGGCACGTGCTACTAAACTGTTAACCATTATTATTTTCTCGTGATAGTCACTCATGGCACGTTGTTACGAGTCGTT
>JAHWFO010097618.1:564618-597160 GCA_023313115.1 Rhysida immarginata
TACATGCCATATCTTAGCATTGAAAGTTCCAAGGTTACCATATGGTATCATAGGGCAACATTAGGGCACGTGCTACTAAACCAATAACTATTATCATTATTTACACGTGATATTCACTCATGGCACGTTATTACGAGTCGTTTGATTTATTACATGCCATATCTTAGCATTGAAAGTTCCAATGGTACCACTTGGTACCATTAAAACACGTACTACTAAACAATTTAGACATCACTATATACCGTTATATTCATTCATGAGACATCCTTGCACGTACACGTGCCATTAGACCGATACTTGCTATCACTAGTTACTCTTTTATATTCGTTCATGATATGTTGTGACAATTTGTTTGATATATTACATGCCATATCTTGTTATAGGAAATGTTTAAGAGGTTATCATAACGGTACCATTAAAGCACGTGCTAGTAGAGCACGTACTTATTCCTGCTATCTCACGTTCGTAATTCTGCGTACTCTGTCCCATTTTAATGGATTGGTGAAAACAGACTTTGAAAAAGTTAATTCGTTTTCAAGTTATCGTAATAAATGCTAAGCTCCCTAGGAATAAAAAAATTCTCTTGATTTAGGGACCGAACTGCCCTTTTAATAATCGCCAAACACGTGCATTCTGCACGCACACCATCTCATTAACGTTTAGAGCACGCGCAGAACCGTACCCATGTTCTCAACACGCGTTTTACCAAATGCGAGGATAATTCGTTTCTTCCAGCAATTCAAGACATGATTGAATGAATTGCGAGATTGCAATACATGCAACGCAATGAATTGTGGGATTGTCTACAGACGGACGGACGGACGGACGGACAGCTGGACAAACCGATCACATAAGCACATTTCTATATATAGAAAATGTGCTAATAAAAACAAAGCTCTGTGATGTACGGTTTTCAATAGAGCTTTGAAAATAATTAATAATAAAATGGCAAGATTCAACATTATTAAGAAGAGCATTGGCAATGGTCTTCAGTTTACAATCATTTATATAAAATCTGCGACGGTGGACGTTGTCATAACAAAGAAAACATCTAACAATGGGTTATTTCCCGATTATACAAACGGGTGGGTTCGCTTCTAGGAAGCAATAAAAGCAACGGGTGGGTCTTCAGTTTACATAATACAGCAAGTGGAGTTTTTCATTGAAAAGCGCGTACTCCAGAGTTTGTTTGCAACTACTGGCAAAGTGATCGTGACGTCATTCCAAATTTATCGAAGCCAACGAAAAAGACAGGCTTCGGAGCGCTAAAAAGTCACATGACCAAAATAGATCCAGCAACAATCCAATCTTCATTGTTTCCAACAAACGAAAAAACACTGATTGTTGAAACAACACTTATTGTTGAAACAACACTGATTGTTGAAAAGGTTGGATTGTTGCTAGATCTACTTTGGTCATGTGACTTTTTAGTGCCCCGACCTGTCTTTTTCGTCGGCTACGAAGTTGATGTCACATTCCAACATGGCGCCGCCCTTAACAAATGAGAAGAAAATCTGGATTGTTGAGTATTATATTGAAATGAAATCACTCGTTACTGTGCAGCGACGATTTCGTTTAAAATTCAAATGTGCTCATGTACCTTGCAATATATCAATTTTGCAATAAGTGAAACAATTTCGCACGACAGGAAACGTTGAAGACGAGCAACGAGGCGATCAAAGGCGGCATGTTCGCACACAGGAAGCCATTGAAGATCTTCGAACCAGAGTGGAAGAATCTCCAACCAAAAAGTCGGTTCGTCGAGTGTCTGTGGAGACTGGGTTATCGTACGGAACCACTTGGAGGATGTTAAGAAACGATCTGCACATGTTCCCGTACAAAATTCACATTCTGCAGAGACTTACAGCACAATCTCAAAGAAAGCGAGACGAGTTCTGTCAGCAGTTTGAAGCTTTTTTGAACGATAACGAACATGTGTTGGATCATGTGTGGTTTTCAGATGAGGCGTATATTCATCCGTCAGGTGATGTTAACAAACCTAATGTCCGATTTTGGGCAAGAGAAAACCCGCATATCCTTTATTAAACTGGACTCCATCCAACGAAACTGCTTGTGTGGTGTGGATTTCCACTCAAGGTCTCATTGGCCCATTCATGTTTGATGAGTAGGTCACGGGGGAAGTTTACTTAAACATGTTCCCGGGTTTCTTTTTACCCCAACTGCGCAGGAAGCATCTAGCAATTCGCCGGTAGTAGTTTATGCAAAATGGAGCCAGACCTCACACAATTGAGGATGTTCTGAATTTCATCCACTCGCATTTCCAAGACCGAGTGATTTCAAACCGCTTTCCGGACTTTTTCCAATGCGGCTTTTCTTGGCCACCCACAAGCCCAGACTTAAATCCCTGCGACTACTTCCTTGGGGTTTTCTAAAGGAAAAATTATTCAAAACTGCGTCAAAAACCCTAAATGAAGCAAGCAGTTGTTGATTGCTGTCGTCTCGTCACTCCTGCGATGAGACGAAATGTGATTCGCAATTTCCGTAGGCGGTTGCATGCAGTAACACGCATGAATGGTGGACATATTGAACATATGCAGTAGTTGCAAACAAACTTTGGAGTACGCGCTTTTCAATGAAAAACACCACTTCGCTATATTATGTGTAGTATTTTGTCTTATTACTCAATAATATAGTGGTAAATTGCCTGGATCACCCTGTATGAAGCCGTGTAGCATCAACCGCGAATTTGCCGGTTCATTAATGAAAGATGAATTAGGGCAATCATGTCGAGAACGCGAATGATACCGAACTATCTTCCGAGTAACTTACTTGTCGAAAAAATTTGCACGATTTGTTTGTGAATTTTTATCTCTATCATAGACGATCGACGCAGTACGGACCTCGTTAGCTGGCGGACGTGACGACGCCTGCTAAAGTGGCTGATATGTGGTAGAGGCCAGACCGACTGCATTCTTCTACTACCTAGAATAATTGTAACTTGGTTGGTAAGGGCGGGCCCTCCCTCCACCATACAAATGTTCCCTTCCCTCCTTCCATTCCTTCACCCCCCCCCCCCCTCCTTGACTCTTACCAATGACCTCCACCGTCGTCCCGGGATATTTGTCTTGGGATCCCACACTGATTGAGATAGAACTGTCATAGCCCCTGGTCACGAATAGATTATTGTAGTTTGGAGAGAATTGGCACTCTTCAATTTTAACGTGAGTGATGACCCCTCACTTTAGCTCTCTCAAATAAATGTAACCAGCGACGTCGGAAATAGATGTGATGACACGCACAACGCGTCTGAAGCTAGGTGAAAAACGCAATGATGACTATCTGTCTGGTCTGAACTATTTATTGACTTAGCTCGTGTAGTTATAATTTAATGTCTGTAAATATGTATTGTAGAAGATGAGAGATTCACATTAGAGTAATAAAGGGGTCTCAATTAAGCTTTTTCAGTTGGCTTGTTTGTTTAATTTACATATAGCCCAGCACGGCACACAGTTCCGAGAGTCTTCATGGTAAAGAGCATTATTTATTTATTTATTTATTTATTTATTTATTGCAAGTAACAGGCTTAGAAATGCCCAATGACAGCTTCCTGGAAAACAAATATAAGAATAATAATTGAAAACATCAAAAACAAATACTAGAATAAAAATTGAAGCATCAAAACAAATATTGAAACAAAAAATTTTACAATAAGCATCAGTAATAACAAAAAGAGTTTACATGTTCATAAATTATAACTTTAAATTCATTATAATTTAAAAAGTTAATATCAATTAAATTTGAGAATATATTGCCTAATTTACATAATCGATTGAAAGGGAGATTGTTTTAATACATTTCTTAGTCAGTGGTAAATAAAATATATCAGTGTTTCTTGAGTTTAAGTTTGGGAATGCGTAGTTTTATGAACTCGAGAAATCTAACAGAATAGGTTATATGATTATATAATTTGAATAAGCAGCAGGCGTCGAGATAAATACGTCTGTTAAGTAGCGTTTCACAACGAAAGTGATCACTGACGTAAGCGTTTGTAGTGAAGAAGGGAGCGTAGAAAATCAGTTTGAACTTTCTTAAGACGCCGCTGTAACGTAACATTGTACGGAGACCAGATGGTCGAATGGTCGAAGCATACTCTAAGCCGGGTCTTACGAGAGAGTTGAATAAGAAAATAGAAAATTCTGTGCTTATGAAACGTGTGGAGTTGCGAACAATGAAATAAGAGATTCTATAGGCTTTAGAGATAATGGCTATCCCTGTCATGACGATGGCAGGCGCCTTACAGTGTGTGTGTGTGTTGTAACGTGCTAGTAAAGACGGGTCGTGTTTACCCGCACGCACAGCCAACGCCCCAAAAATGACGCGTAAAAATACTTAAAAGAAAACCCTTCCCTTACAAAAAAACGAGACAATAAATACTAAAACCCAGATTAATAGCGTAAAAAGTAATAAGTTAGCCAGAGAGGACACAAAAAGGTTCTCTAAAGAATAGTAATAAGGAATACCGGAAAAACTTACATTAACTCCAATTAACAATGAGAAAAGTAAATACTTTACTAGAAGGATCACGCGTTCTTTCGAGAAAAATCAAAAGAGGAAATACTAGAAACTACGTTATTCTTAATTAACGATAGTGTTTAATTCCCAACCCCAAGACTACTCAACGTCAAGGAATAAAAGGGGAAGGGATCCAAATAAATATTTTCTTTTATTGCTGTCGGAAACGAGAGAGATACGGATAGTAACAGATTCGAAGCATCGAATAAGTAAGTTAAACAGTGTAAGCTTGAACGACGAGAGAATTGAAGTGGCACAGCGAAGACACGCCAGGTAAAGGAGATATTCAAAGTCCGACAACGAAGAGGGACTTGATGACACAGCAGAATAAGAAAGGAAGGCCTTGAGTCAAAATCATAGTTCGAACGGCTAAATGGCGAAGACACGCAGCTCACACTGCAAATAGAAAACAACCAACAGCAAAATAGCAGAAAGTAAAAATTGGAAATAAAAAAAAATTCAAATTTTCATCACTTTTCAGAGGACTACAAAAAAAAATATATAAATAAATAAAAAAAAATAAACATTATATAAAAGTATAAATAAGAATATCTTCAAAAAAAATAAGAAAAAATAGAAGGTAATGGTTAAAGTAATAATAACCAACAAACCATGGACCTCCTCCACCAGGAATCGTAAGGACGAATAACAAAATTATGCTAAATTAAAAAACGAGGAGGACAGTAACGAGAGGGTCAATACGGGGAGGAAGGACAAGACGGACCGAAGGGCGGATACACATAACGAAAGGCATTGTTTGGGCAAGACGGAGACAACATGGATGAGGTCCTGAAATAGAAACAAGAAAATTAGAAAAAAAAAAAAAAAAATGAAATCGCATCACAAAGAATTATAAGTTTTCATTTAGTGAGCCCAGGGCAATACAAATAAAGAGCTGAAGTTATTGAAAATTCATAAGCTAAAATAAAGTCAAAAAAAATTAAAGGAATTCATTTAAACACAACTAAGAGATCTTAACATAGTCAATAGAACTTCATTAGAAGGACTTGTTTTCCGTAGTAGACTTATACACTGCATGATGACGGTTTACGCACAAATCCAAGTCCAATGACGAACAAGCGAGTCTATCCAGATACGGATACAAGAAAGCATCAGCGCAGGAATCGTGATGAACACATCTTATCTTGGACGAGGCAAGTCGCGCCTAAGTCCGTTGAAATGAAATCGTTAGACGATCCGAAGAATAATTGAAGCTCAACCAATCACTGGGACAGTATAAGAACAAAAAAAAACGGCAAACAAACGACGATCAACTTCATATTGAAGGATTACGCACAGCCAAGTCACGAAGGCGAACCGGAGTCAACCCGGTAAAATCTTAATCAAAGATTGGACAACAAGAACAACAAAAATCTTCTAACTGAATAGCCATCTCTACATCCAAGAGATGTTGAGAAGAGCTGCTGTTGCTTCCTCGGAGATCGAGCTGAATCTGCCCAAACTAACTATCTTAATTTTTCAAGAAACCTACTAGAACCAAAAAATTTAAATAACATGCCCGCGCGACAGACTATCCGAGTTCCTAGAAATGAAAATACACAGTTACTCCAGGAAACGAGCCGTTCAATACAACGTCATCTGAACAATGGAAACAAAGAGAAGCGTGAAAATTTAACAATAGAGTTAACGAGGAACCTCCGAGAAAGAAAAGATAATTAATGAAAATTATATTACTTGTTTTAAAAAAAATAAAAAGATTAAACTATCTTTTAAAAATTAAATCCTTAATAAAGTCAAAAACGCAATAAAACTTAACGGCAAAAGGTAGAGATTTCTCATATTAATAAACCAGGAAAGTACATTCTAAGAAAAAAAAAACACATCATAAGTCGCGACAAAGAGAAAGATGCCATTAACTAGCGAAACCTGTAAGAAAAGACAATTCGGAGAAATATAAGTTTTAAGAAACGTGGATTTGGCAAACGATGACAAGAGATGGTATCGAACTAACGCACGAGACGATTCCAATAAATGGATTAAGGAATACTTAAGAACTCAAAACGCTTAACTAAACGCTTTGTCGGGAAAATTAATAAAATCAAAAAAAAACCTCAAGCGATCAACAGGAATTCTCCCCGGGAATAATAACCAAAGACGAGTGATGTCCTAATCAATGTCGTAAGACATGGAGGCTCACGCTCTTTAACGGTAATTAAAATAAATCCCGAGAAAGAAAAAGACAATTGACGCGAAGAAAATTCGAAAAGTTTAACTTCCCGAGCGAAATATCATTAACCAACAAACTAACGCTAACCGAACGCGTCGAGTAATCCCTTTGAAAAACCCAAGGAGGGGGACCACAGTAACCTCCGTTAAAAAATAGTAAAGCGTTAGGTCAGTAGTATCCATACCGTCGAACGTTGAAGTGTCAATAGTCAAAGAGAAAAAGTACATGCGGCCGACACCAGGAATACCGACGAGGTGCGAAATAACAGAAACACGACGTCGGAAGGGATCGCGTAGAGTAACTCCACAAGGGAAGAGGGAATTTTTTACGTACTAGGCTCAATTAAAAAAAAAAAATTCTATTAAAACAGGGAAGGTAACGGTACGTTACAGTGTGTGTGTGTGTGTGTGTGTGTGTGTGTGAGTATGTGTGTGTGTCTGTGTGTGTGTGTGTGTGTGTGTGTGTGTGTGTGTGTGTGTGTGTGTTTTGTAACGGTCTAAAAGTTACACGATATAGATCTCTCCTACTCCTTTTCCTTCTCCTTGCCCCAAAGCTCGAGAAGAAAGATTTCCTAAATAGATCATAAAAATATATAGCTGCCTCTAAATAATCGCCTTTTTCATGACAAAGTAAAAGGCAACAATCATAGTCGGCTTACAAAACAATGGTTCCGGACAACAATGACGGTGTACTTGCAAGAAAAGTTTGAAGAATAAGGTTTTTATCCTCCTTAACGACGTAAGAGAAAGCAAAAATAATTATTGGATGAGAAGAAAAAGGCAAATCGCCATTACGAGAAGTTGCTCAATCCGGCGGTGAACACACCAACGGAGCAGAATTGATAAAAGAGATATGAAAACTCATAGAAAGGAATATCTCTCTAACGGATCTGAAGTTAACGAAAATGACTGAGAAACATAAAAAAAAATAATTGCGGACGAATATGTTTTGTCGGGAAGACGCTCCAGAAGATTATTATAGAAACAAACGCCGAATAGAATACTTCCATCCGATATTGGTATACTAAAGCGGCCATATATAGAACATAAAACTTCTGTTAAAGTGAAAGTTTACGAGCTTGGTGTTTGATATTAACCGATTAATCTTTATGTTTGTTGAAGAATTCTGTCTTTTGAGGATAAAAGAAGAATAAAGCCACGGTGATTTGTCAGAACCTTTACTTTGGCGTCTAATGTTTTGTTATTATTTTCCCCTTCAGCGACACTAGGTTAAACAGAACCTAATTCTACGAGAAGTGAAGAAACTCCAATGGACGAAGGATATGGCTATCCGTTTCTACTAATAAAGATAAGTTTAATATAGTGAAAGAGACATAACGTGGTTTATGTTTTCTATAGTTAATCTCAATATTTTGTTTGGTGTCTTCTTTAATACAGTGTGCATGTGTGGTGCTGTTACGTCCTAAAAAAATTTTTCCCTTTCCCTTTCTGAAGAGGAATATTGAATTACTAATAAAATAAATAAAGATGAGTGACATCTTTGTTTGGGAAACATTCCATTTCTCATTCATTTTGCGTTAATGCCTTTTTGTCGCGACAAGTTAACAATTCATGTAAGAAGTGACAAAAACCATGACATTGTTATAGCGCAAACCTGAGGGATGAATTATTGTTTGAAAGTCAATGTAAGGACTGATTTCCCGAAGTTCTATACCTCGTCCAACAAGAGAAAAACAGGGCGTGTTTCCGGTCTGATATCGACTACTCACTCATCCGCAATGCTTTGTGGGATCTCTCCTTCAGCGGCTACACAAGTCAATTTGTAATGGCGTCGCCGTGCAACAGCTCTTCAGCCAAACAAGGAAAAACTATTCACAGCCAGGCTAGGGAGATTGTGTGGAACGTATTTTGCTACTTAAAAGGAAAACAGTGTTTTAAAAGCTCATCTGCCTTGATAGAAGAAACTTCCAAGGCAACGCAAATTTCTTTTTCTTGCGTTCGAACAATTGTTCAAGAAGGAAACGAAGCGTCTTCATGCGAAGCTACCACCCCCTCTCCTCACTTTTCGACTCCTGGAAAGAAAAGGCCAAGGGAATCTCGAACAACGAATCTGGATGACTTTGACCTCTCGATTGCACGAGCATGTGTATCCGAAATACACTCAGAAGGTAATTATCCTACTCTGAAAAATGTGTACCAGAAATTTAGAGAAAAAACTGACTACGTCGGATCGAGAACTTCCTTCGCCACCATTATGCATGATAAATTGCATATGAAGTATGGCAAAATCAACCACCGTCAATTTTACATCGAGCGGACAGATGTTATCGCACAACGACGTCGTTTTTTAAGGCAAGTACAAATGCTACGCAGGGACCCCACACGTACTTTCATATATCTGGATGAAACGTGGGCTAATGCACACAAGGCCGTGAAAGACAGTGGCATCACGACGGGAAAAGCTGTGCTCAACCAGGGAGCTCGGAACCCTACCGCGGTCGTTTCATTCCTACGGGTAAAGGCTCCCGTGTCATTCTTTTGCATGCTGGAAGCGATAAAGAGTTTGTGAACGACTGCTGTTTATTATTTCGGTCAAAAAATAAATCCGCAGATTACCATGACGAAATGAATGGGGATTGTTTTCATGAATGCTGCCAAATATTCCGAAAAATTCAGTAATCGTCATGGATAATGCCCCATATCACTCGGTGGAGAAGGCCAAAGCTCCGTGCAGCAATACAAGGAAATCGGATATGATAGAGTGGTTGGCCCTACGAGGAATACCTACCGAAGCAAAAATGTCAAAAGGTGAGCTGTACGATGTTATCAAACAACACAAAACAGCAAAGCGCTATGTTATAGATGAACTGGCTAGCGATGCCGGCCATTTAGTGATAAGACTACCTCCTTATCACTGTGATCTCAATCCCATTGAACTTATTTGGGCACAGGTAAAAGAATATATACGGAAGAAGAATACAACTTTCAAGATTGCTGATGTTGAAAAACTAACGAGAACGGCAATTGATAATGTAACTCCTGAAAATTGGAGAAAAGCGATAGAACACGTTTTGCGTGTGGAAGAACGATATTGGGAAACGGACTGTTTGATTGAAGATCAAGTGGAGCCTTTAATAATTCATGTTAATGGAGAAGACAGCAACAGTGAAGAAGAAGAAGAGTGGAATGACATTAACGTTCTACCACAATCTCCTTAGCCTGAATTTAGATATAATTCAAAAAGTCTTTTTCAAGACTATACATTCAAAGGCCAGCAAATAAACGAAAGAGATATCGTTAACTGTAATGGAAAACGTATCATAAAACTGTATTTTATTAAAAAAATAAAAAATAAGATAGCATCTTTAATAAAACCTTATAATTCTTTAAAAAAAACAAAAAACATGTCATTAGAATGTATAAATATTTAAAAAAAAATGATGGTTAAACAGACTGCACGTTATTACCTTAAAATAAGTAAACGATATATAGAAAATTGAGTTAAAAGACAATTTTATGAAGTGTACAATTATTTTAATTATAATTAAAGCAAAGCAACTGAATAATATTAAAGCTTCTGCTGTAATATTATAAAGCGCTTCTTCAATGAGACATGAGACAGAAGTGAGTAAGCGCATGAGGCCCCCTTTCTTTGATTGGCTAATCTGAAACTTCCTGTGACACACCCTGTTTTTCTCTTGTTGGACGAGGTTTAGCGGAATTTTCAGCCGTCCCTTAACTGAGAAGGATCTCTCCAGCCTCCTAGAATTTTTCCGCTCTCCGAGATGTACTGAGCGACCAGTCCCCTCTACATGTTAGCAAGAAGTCTTCCTCTACGATGTTTTCTCAGCCTCTAGCTGGGATTTAGGAATGTTTCTACAACTGTTTTCAATCTGGCTTGATAATTATGGCAGAAGTGATGTATCTTCTTTTACATGTTTGTTATTTTCAAATAGTTCTTCCGGATAAGAAAACTCCTGTTAGTTTGTTGACCCGTAGACATGTACCCTTCTGAGTTTTGTCGTTATAATCCACGTTTTCTTCTGCTTCCACTGAGATTGAACAAATTGAGCTATCTTCTGATGAGTGACTATAATTTTTAGTGTTCCGGCCATAGATCGTGGTTTTTTGCACGAAGAAGGCATATATTTCCAGATTCGACATTAGACTTGCGGATCTATTCAATTGTTCTTCATATGCCCTCATAGAATTCAATTTAGACATAGGCTTGGTGACAGCTACATGTAACCCTTGGATGAATTTTAATTCTCTAGTGTTACTGATCTTCCGTTTGGCCTTTGGTTTTAAACCGTCTTTAGTTACATTTCTTTTTAGGGTTGGGGAAATACTCCATAGGGCGAATTCCTACTCTTAGTTCTAAGAATCATATATAGACACCTAACTAATGTTTGATTTTCTGCCTAGTATTACATATTAAGCAAACTGCAATTTTGTTTTCCTTCTGTTTATTGCTCTCTTGATTTAAGTCTGGTGGAACAGAATGGCGGAGTAATTGGGAATATTTTTTTGCTGAGAGATTTTAGATGGTCATTGTCGTCAACCTCTCACATTTGCTTGTATGATGATTCCAGATTTAGTCTGTTTTCCTGTAGATAATTCAGAAAAATTTTGTTTTATTTTTAATTATGTGACATTGTATTCCAAAGAATCTTGGTTGTGCATGTGCATTTTTAAACCTATGTATCATTCTCTTATTAATGTCTAATAGAGTTTAACCATTGTATTTGAGGACTCACATGTTAGTGGATTCACGGGTAATGACTGAAGGAATCAAAGTCAAATTTGCTGGGGAAGATAAAATGTATATAACCAATTTGAAATGAGATAAACATATTCAATGTGACATTTAGATTATAAAAGTAAACAAGCTTATGTCATTGAGTATTATTTCTCTGATTCTGTTTCCTTTGTTTTAAGAAGTTCTCCTTATATTTTTATTGGCTTAGCTCAAGGTCATAAATAAGAAAAGGGTTTCGAGCAGTTTTCTGCGGTGTGTTTGTGAAAGATGATTTAAAAAGTTGACTGTATTTGTTTCAAACATAACTGTTATATATCTAACTATTATTTTTCTTGATGATGCTTTTTTGAGTATTTTTTATTAGGAATTCCGTGCTAGACGTCTCTCTAAAAATTAATGTTTTACCAATAAAGGCCTTCTGTAAATCTGATTTCCAACGTTCTTTTGACTAAGCCAGTTACAATTTTTTTTCCTTGTCAAGCTAAACTCAAATAAAAAAATCACATCTACGCAAACCGTAACTGCATTAAGTAGTATTACGTTGATTTGAAGAAGATGAATTGGATTGCTTTTATTCTTACTAACTTCCATTTGGTCTCTTATTTGTTAAGCAAACGATTCTTTGCACGATTTGTTTAAATATCGGTTTGCAGTGGCTTATTTGACTCAGTTGATGCACAGCTGCCAGAAGAGGAGCGGAGAATCATCGTTCTATTAAAGCTTCTTTGCTGCGTGTCCATTAGTCAAGAGTTCCACGACGAATACGAGAAATTGTCTTATCGAGAACAAGAAGATTTCTGATGGTGTCTGTATATTTTAGTGTTAGCGGTCTCCAGTACTTATTTTCCCGTACTTTCATTCCCACGTCCTCCAATCCTTCCTTCTTCCTTTTGCCCTACCGCCAGTTAATACACATAGGATTTAATATTTGAAAACTGATTTTATTCAGGTCTGGGTGAATGTTATTCACAGGAGATAAAGACTAGCCCGTTTAGGATGTTCTGAATTATGAAGGACGTTAATTCTAAATAAAGTAACTGTTGTTTTATATATAGTTTATTAACTCTATGTTATTATGCCAGAGTAAGGATTAGTTTTGATAAACGGTCTTTGAGAAAGTTAAAACTGCAAAATTTGATGTTTAAAAAACTTTCTTAACTTTTCATTATTGTCGTAGTTTTTAAGGTTAAACTTGAAAGTATTTCCGAGGTCTTAACTCTATTGTCGTTAGTATCCTCTTTTAATTCCTAATAAATGCTTGATTATAAGATTTCTTTAAATATTGTTGGTCATAGAATAAGATATTATACTGAATATAAGACACTGTTGGCCCACGTATTTGAATATAGACATACTAACTCATGCTAATGGGCATTAGTTTACGAGATATAATCATTTTAAGTTAATTATGTAGGCTATTGATGTATATTTACAAATTCAAGTAGTCAACGTGGTCATGTGGGTAATTTGATAGGTTCTAATGCTAAAGTTCCCGGTTTCAATTCCGCTCCTTTCCGACTTTCATTTAATTTTATTTTTTTAAATATGTTTTTAAACAAATTATATATGAAACTAGCTTTGCCATATAATGGTGGGACGGGTGCGTAACAACTTATTTAAATTTCAGTTAAATCCAAGCTTAACAGACCTGGTCCTCCCCTTGTAAGTTTGGAAATTTTAATCCATGAAAACTGCAGATTTTCAATGTCTGAGTTTATCTTATTTATAAAAATTTAATAAATGATATTTAAATTGAAAAAAAAATTAAGTTTTACATTCAGAATTAATGTAAGGACTTGGCGTGAATCTCTTCTTGTCCAGTGAATAAACCTATCTTCCTACTGTTAAGCTCGCTATTTAAAGTGAACCGTTAGTCAACGAAAGAAGTTAATGAGAACCCGACCATTTGTACTTTCTTATTTTTCTTGATATAAAACTAAGATAAATCTTCTAATGAGTGTTTCAGTGGAGGTATGGAGACGTTACATTGTGTGAGTTTGTGTCGCATATATCGATTGTTTTGTTGATTTGTGAATGGTAATATAAGTGAGAATTACTGAATCCTGCAGTGAATGATGGGTTTCATAAAGGAAAGATGAAACTGTTGTTTTCGTGTTTGGGTGAATTAAACAATCCAAATATACTAAGAAATGAATCTAAACGCCTGCTCATGATATCGGCAACAGGAAAAACATTATAAAATGCAGTCTCATCTTAATATTAAATGATTGTTATAAATCAAGAGACAGCCAAGGCTCAAAAGAAGAGAAGAGGTCAGTCCACTTGTCCATAAAAAATTTATTCTTCATATATGTATACATTTCAGTCACCAAGTGATCTGCTTCTGTATGATACAATATCCAAGAGGACTTGATAAGATTGGAAAATCATTTAACCTGAATATGACATACAAAAGCAACCACACTTCCAAAAATATCTTAGGAAGCACCAAAGACAAGATTATGCCATTCCATAAATCGGCAGTATATGAAATTAAGTGTAGGACATGTGACCTTAAATATATAGAGTAAATACTGAATGGTCGTATGAGGATTTTTACACGCCAAATCTCAGATGTTTTAAATCATTGATGAAAATAGGAATAATCTTCTCTTCTGTATAATGAAGAAGGATGTCTGTTTGTGGGTTTGTTTGTGGGTTTGTTTGTTTCTTATGCAAATCTACAGTTTTATTCCGATCTTGATGAAATTTTGCATACTTGACCTTCAAAGCATGAGGAAGGTCACTGCCAACCTCAGATCTCGAAAAAATAGTAATTATTGATAAAAAATCTATATTTATGGTTATGGCAAGGCATATTAAAGAGAAATATCTCATGACCAACAATGCAAGGCAAAGTTTGTGCAACAATACTTATCAACAGTGGTATCAACACGCAATTCACAAACACTCTGCACGGACCAACAATATATATCTCATGGCCAACAATGCAAGTAAAAGTTTGTATCAACAATGGTATCAACACGCAATGCATCAACACTAAGCAGGGATCAACAATATATATCGCATTGTCTTGCTGGAAGTAGCCATCTCCATTGGGGTACGCCATCAACATGACAGGGTGGACTTGATCGGCGACGATACGGAGGTCAACACGTATTAAAGGACCCAACGCATGCCAGGAAAACATTCCCCAGACCGAAACACTGCCTGCACCGGCCTGAAGGGTTGTACTCATGCATGCGGGGTCCATGCTTTCGTGCTGTTTCCGCCAGATTCTCACGCGGCCATCTGCATGATGTAACTGGAATCGTGACTCGTCAGACGACATGATTTCTTTCCACTGCTCGATAGTCTAGTCGTTGTGTTCCTGAGCGAATTGGGGTCGTTTCCGCTTGTCGGCTGCAGACAGCAAAGGCGTGCGGAGAGGTCTTCGGCTTCTGTATCCCATGCGATGGATGGTGCGACGTACAGTGCATTCAGAGTCCTTTTGGAGGACCCCTAATTAATGACAGCAGTGATTTGATACACAGTTGCCCTTCTGTTATCCTTTACCAGTCGTGACAGTCTCCGTTCTGTCCGATCATCAACCATCCGCGGGTGGCCACAACGCGAACATTCCGACCCCGTCTTCAGGCTAACCGTCCAGTCTTTACATACTTTAACGACGGCTGCTCTTGAGCACCCCACGAATGCTGCTGTTTCGCTGATACTCGCTCCATAGCTCCGAGCACCTACAATCATCCCGCGTTCGAAGGCTGTTAAATCGCGTCGTTTACCCATAGTTGAAGAATGGAACACGTCTACTGTTGTCGACGATACTCAGCTTCCCTTTTTATATTGCTCCGGCCCGCTAGCAACATTGTGGCGACGTCCGTGCGCGCATTTGGATAAACATGTTAAGTGGTCATAATAATATGCTGACTCAGTGTATAGCTGAAGCTTTAAATGGCACCCTAAATGCTATAAAATTTTTAGAATTTCCTAATTAATAAAGCAAACACGCTCTTTTTGTCTAGATTTAATAAACGGAATTGTAGTCGTTGTTGTCTAAAGTTTTTCAGTAGCCGTTTCTAAGTTTCTCTTGAGAAGCACTTAAAGTCATTTAATTGCGAGGCTTGTCCAATTTTTTATCAAGGAGCTCGTCTCTCTCATTGAGTCCTTTAAAGGCCGGGCTATTTTTACATAAAAATTTGCGCGAGCTGTTTACACGGGTGAAACAGCAAAAGTCGTCAGTGGAGGGGCTAACAGCACTCATTCCACTCGACTCTTAAAGTCATCATCATATGGCGAAAGCTCTCGACGTGTTTTATGTTCTCTCCGAGCAATTTGGCGAGTGCTGCCGATCGCCCTCAACCTCCACGCCTGATTTATTGAGTGGCTTAGGGACTATGATGTCTTTTCCCGCTCTAAAAATTTTCAAAATAACTCAGACTTTTCTGAGAGTAGTTTTTGTTGAAAGATTTTAAGAATTTTACCCGAATGAAAAAGCGCCCATTTCGAATAGCCGTAATTTTAATGAGTTGTATGTGGCGGTAGATGCTTTTCTTCAAATAATTGTTTATCTGAGTAGTTATGATTTTTTTAAACTCTTGGAAACCTTAGAGTAGTGAAGTACTACATAAAGAATTTGCCACTTAATAAAATTTATGTATACGCGTTTTTCTTTCACTTGCGTCGTTTCTCTCATTTCATTTGTCCATTTTATTATACTGTGTCAGCATTTCTGATTATATTAGTATTTGTATATTGGCATATCATGCAAAAAACTCAGGTGAATAATTCGAAAGTTTTAACCATTTTATTTTGCCACCTTTGACTATTTTTCTAATGAAACACCCTGCATATTTATTTTTAATCGTATTTAAAATAATATTCATATTCTATGTTGTTTTTTTTTGTAATCATAATGTCTCAATAAAGTGATCTATGTCATTTGTGTTTGTAAGCCTATATACTGTAGAATGAACAACGTAGTCCGAAATAGATAAGCCATAGTTCTTAAAGATCAATAATACGGTCAAAACAACATTATAGACTGAAAAGATTTATCCATTTTACTAATACTCACATCCGTTATATTAAAATTTTCAAATCGTTCTCTTAATGTCTAAAATTAATGAACATTATGAATGCCGACATACCAATAGCTGCTTCATGACTTTTAAGGCTATGACATCATAAGAGGCATGTTTCAGTGTAAATCTCGAAGATAGTGTTTAAAGTTTTGATTCAGAAACTGAAAATAGATTAGCATCTGTATTGGAAATTTTTTTCAGTCTCTTTATTTTCAACCTGACAGGAATCGACCCCTCCCCCGTCAATTAATGTATACTGTGTTAACGTGTAAACTTATGCATACGAATTTTGTAACGTTGTTTTAAATTAGATGTCCTTATAAAAATAGCGAACACATCTGCAATAAGAGTAACAGCAAACATTATAGCCAAAGATAGTTTGAAACATTGTAGCGATCGGCCTCGGTGGCTCAGTGGTTTCGTGATCGCCTCTGATGCCCGAGGACGCGGGTTCGACCCCGGCCGAGGACGACGAGGATTTTTTTTCAGGGGGAAAATCCTGAGATCACGCACTTC
Organism: Rhysida immarginata; assembly: GCA_023313115.1. Taxonomy (NCBI): domain Eukaryota; kingdom Metazoa; phylum Arthropoda; class Chilopoda; order Scolopendromorpha; family Scolopendridae; genus Rhysida; species Rhysida immarginata. The sequence goes on from JAHWFO010097618.1 coordinate 581,614, forward strand.
CTTCGGAAGGGAAGTAAAGCCGTTGGTGCCGGCTGCACGTTAATGATCCCTTGCGAGGCAAAATTTGCAGCCCCTATAACGCCGTCCTGAAATGGCCATAGCAGTTGAAAAGGGCGTTAATACCAAATAAACCAAAATAAACTATTGTAGCGACATTATTCGGCCCAATGCGACAAACACAAAATGGCATTATATCCAGTTTATTCTTTGCTTTTTGAAATAAACTCTATTTTTATTAGCTCTTTGTTGTTCAAATTAATTTACCAATTATCTAGTAATTTATCACGCATTCCCTCACGGTCACTTCCCCGTCATTTGAATCATGCAAAAGGCTCTCTCGCTCAATAATGCTGTAGCTTTATTACAATGATGGCATCAAAACACTAGCTAAAGATAAAGCTTCCGAATGTAATTTGTAAAAAAAGCTGCCCGCATCCGTGACAATGATTAATACTTTATTTTATAAAATGGTAATTAAGATCATTATTTTTTCAAATGTATTAACCATTTGTTACCTTAACCATTAAAAGGAGCTTATAAATTTATTTTCTGTTTGACACTTGTTTGTATTAGAGACAGCTCATTTATCGCTATTGGGTATGTCTAGTCACAAACAAATGCTAATTAGCCAGCAATGTTTTTGCCTCAACAAGGATTGCGATTTCAAAATTATAAATTCTTAGCCGTCGAATTTTCCTTGATAAAAAATTGAAAGTAAAAAAAAAACGTAAAATAAAGCTTAAAAATAAATTAATGTAGATAATAATTTCAATTATAATTAATCTTAAATTGTTAGCTGTGTTGAAGACGAAATTAGATTGTTACAGCTATGCTAATAATGAAAGTGCTCATTCAGAGGTTACCGGTTTTTACGACATGGCACAGCCGGAATTAGAATTAAAACATAGAGAACTGAGTTCTAAAAATAAAACAGCATTGTTCTTATTTCCGATGTTTTTCATTGAATTCCAAATGAAGTAAATTTTGTATATGATTTTTATTCATTCTAAATAACACTATTATGAAGAAATGGTTAGAATGGATTTTTTGCGTAGAACTGACATTTCAATAATCTTCTTTAAGGATTAGATAAAACTTAATACGAAAGCAAGAGTTTTTACTTAACGTTATTTAAGTGATCCTAGTATTCAGAAATGGTTAAACTTTCAATGACATATTGCACCGAAACCTATCGTAAATTACAGGGTGATTACAAAAGAACTTCACACTTTTAAAAATTTATTGCATCAAAGCTATTCAGAATATAGACACGCCACATACGGATCCTTAAAGAAAAACTCTTGAAGTTTGTGACACAGTTAAAGATGTACAATATGCCCCCCTGTAGTCGAATTCGTCCCAAACCCGCATTAACATGTCTCCATCAATCCCACGCATCGCTACCGTAATGCATTCTTTCAGCTCATGTAGGTCACGGGGAAGGGGTAGGGTGAAGACCTTGTCCTTTACACACCCCCATAAAAAGAAATCACAGCGGTGGATTGGTCGAGCAAACAATAACCTGGAACTTGCAAAGTGGCCACCGCGGAGCCCCGACCTCACACCTTGTGATTTCTTTTTATGGGTGTGTGTAAAGGACAAGGTCTTCACTCTACCCATTCCCCGTGACCTAGACGAGCTGAAAGAACGCATTACGGTGGCGATACGTGGGATTGATGGAGACATGTTAATGTGGGTTTGGGACGAATTCGACTACCGCATTGATGTATGCCGTTTCACAACAGGGAGGAATATTGAACATCTCTAACAGTGTCACAATAAACTTCAAGAGTTTTTTTTTTAAGAATCCGTATATGGTGTGTCTATATTCTGAATAGCTTTGATAAAATAAATTTTTAAAAGTGTGAAGTTCTTTTGTAATTACCCTGTATATATATTCTCTGTCTTCAGCTTTTTCCTATTTCTTGGGGTCGCTGTGGTAATTTTTAGTTGAAGCAATGATCTTTACGGCCGGATGCCCCTTCCTGATACCAATCTTACTAGAGAAAATGTTAGAAAAGGTTACAAACACAAACATTCATGCCCTCGGCGGGATTCGAACCCGCGATTCGCTGGGCCCGAGAGTGATGAGATTTGCGCCTTAACCCTCTCGGCCACTAAGCCAGCCAAAATACATACATTAACATTAATTTTACAAAAAGTTTTTTCATCCTTGTACTTCCAACCCTATGATATTATATACCATTTATTAGGAGCTTTAGCATAAAAGCTACTTATAAGAATGCGCCCTTGGTCTGTACGTTTATCCGGCCGTCCGCCGTTTGCACGATAATTTGAAAACGGATCAACTTTTTCAAATTCTGTTTTTAGAAATATGACCGTCAAAGTCTTATCAAAGAAATATGACCACCAAAAGCTCGGCCGTATCAACTTTTCAGAATTTTTCGTGGACCCCTTCAAGTCAACTTCACGTGCTAAAACAGTAAGTGTAAAGAATGCCAAGATTATGGCATGTCATATAACAATCGATTTGTCAAGAAGGTATATATTGTTACTTTCTGTTCATCTTTTAAGCATTACTGACATCGGCGCGCGCACTTGAAATCGCTTTGTCGACGCACGATTGCTCAAGTGCTCATAATCTATATTATTAAATAGCGGAAGAATGGAGCTACTTATTGGTTTTATAATGTCAGTTTTTCATAATTTCTACATTTTTTGAAGTAGAAGGTTGAAATTTGGAATGTCCTATCCTTTGGGCATTCCATCTCCACTATTTATTTGGTTTTGATTGTTACACAGGGGTCGGAATTACGGGGGTGGGATTCAGAGAGGACAACATATCTATGTGCTATTTAGGTACGTAAAGGCGTGAAATTCAGTATCCAGATTCCTCTAGGCCCAGTTGTTCAATTGGGGCCGGATTTGCGGGGGTGGAGTCACTTGGTCTTTAGAACTATTTCAACATATGGCATGTGATATATCATACGTTCGGAAAAGATGAGAAAGTAAAGAAAATACGATCTTTGTTTACATTTTCTACATATTACGTTCGAGAAAATTAATTTTTTGATTAAAAAACTTGGGGAGAGGTAAAAGATGCAGATAAAGGGGTAAAAATAGATGACTGCAGGGTCTGCTACTTGCCCTACCCTGCTCGGCGGGGGGGGGGGGGGGGGGTTGATTTCTTTTTATTAAATGTATAAATGTATTTCTGTTTCACTGCTAAAGCTCCTCCTTGGAATGTTTACAAGATTTTTTTTTATAAATATAAGTGAAGTATAATGAGGTATAAAAATGAGAGAGAAACCAGTCCGAATAAAGATCTTTTTAAAAGATAAAAAATTTTTTTATTTAATATTTTTAGTATTTGTATCAAATAACATTTGTTCAGAATTTGATTATGTATTTACTTATAACCGAAAAAACTAATTGGCGGAATGAATATTTAAAAGGAAATTATCGCTAGTTATTTCTTTGTTAAGGTAATTGCTCGTTGAGGTACTACTTGGATAATGAAATTCCTTAATTAGAATGATACTTAAATGAAGTCGGGAGAAAACGATCCAATTTAAAGCTGTAACGGCCCACTGGCCTCGAGCCAAAACAGACAACTTTATTCCTTAGCAGGAAAACAGACTAAAGATAATGCATCCGAATATAATGTTAAAAATGTGCTATTTTAGACTGAAATATAATTAAGATTTTGAATAAATAGAAGCTGAAGAAATTAGTGCACTGAAATTGAAGAATGTCAAAATATTTCTATTACATATTTGAACTGGTTTCCTCACTCTAATTGTTTCTTTAGATATTAATTGAAATATTCTCATGAACAGTCATTTAATTAGCGTATTTCAAAACATTATTGAAGCCTCAAAATTGAAGCTATTAAATAAAAATAAAAATATAAAAATCTAACACAATAAAATCTTATTCTTTTTCTTATCCTGGAAAATTTAATAGAAGTATATTAATATTTAATGGGAAGAAGTCAGCTATAGAGGGTGTGCAATAACTAGTATAAATAATTTTGAAATTCCATAAAAAATTATTTCCACAAAGTACAGGTTGCGTAAGGTATTTGAGGACAGATTCACGTCAAGAAAGAAAACGGAGATATAAGTCGAGATAATAACTTTATTATCGAAACATATCATGAGCATACACAAGAAACCGTCTTGTTGGTTATTCAATGAATCCGCCTTCAGCTTCTATAACTGCTTCAATGCGAGATCGAAACCGTCGACATGCGCGAATCAAATGGTCATGGTTGATATTGGTCATTACTCGAACAATGGCAACTTTCAATTCATCTTTGCTGTTATGGGGGTGTTCATTGACCTCTCTCTACCCACAACGCTCCATACGTAGTAGTCCAACGGATTCAGGTCAGGGAAAATAGGAGGCCTTTACCACAGCAAATCCACAGCAAATCAGCTTCACACGGATTTTTCAGCTTGTTTAAGAGCCTTTTAGATCTGAGTCTTTTAGTTTTCATGGACAACATTTCTGATTGTTCTTTCCAAATCATGGAGATTATTGGCAAGTAACCCCATGGATGTTCTGGGATTGTCATCGATGGCCTGCTGCACGTGCTGAATAAATTCACGTGTTTTGATGATGTCAGAGCGTGAGGCATGCTTTTTACGCTTTGCTACTGGTGCAACATTGCCATCTTCGGTCTCCAACTCCTTCCGTACTTTGTGGACGAATGATCTTGCGATCTTTAGAAATCGTGATATCTCTAAATCGCTATGCTCTGCCTTTATTGCCACGATTACTGCATGTCTCTTCATGATTTGTGTTACTTGATGGTCCGCCATTTTGCTTTCCGGAAACGGAAAGGACATACAATTTATTATAGTGCAGCAGTAGCCAAAGGAAGGTGTGTCCTCAAATACCTTACGCACCCTGTATATGATTTACGTTATTCGATTGTAATGCTTGATAAATTTATCCACATCGTATTTACGAATTTCTAAACCGCTGCAATAGTTTCCTGGGGATTTTTTTTCCAGTCGTCGAATACAGCTTTTTTTTAGGATTGCAGTAATGCTCTTTTTTTCTGGACCAAACCTTCTCGTTTAGATAACTATAGTCCATCCAGCCATAGTTTGCGCGAAATGTGATGGACATGTTAATTGTTATGTATTGTTTAATTTTTGTTGTAAAAATGTCCAACAATTGAAACGGCCATCATATTTCGCGCAAAATAAGGCTGAATAGACTATACAAACAAAAGCAATTCCATTGGGGTACATTTTTCGGTTTAGGAAGAATTGAGCAATGAAGGCGTGAGCAGGATCTTGATGGAAAATGATACTGTTTTATGACCATAACCTTGATACATCTTAGTTAAAAAATGTTATAAAGACCTTAGCATTGTAATAATTTTGTATTAGTAAAAAAAGCGCAGGGCTGCTTTTTCCAAGTAAAAATTTCTCCTCACACCCTGAAACCTTTGTAAGGCGACTGTTTTCTGACAAAGGACTTATAAAGGTTCTGCATTCATGTATGGACTATATGACAAAGCTCTTCCTTGGTACATCTAGATAAATAAAATCAGGCTTAGTCGGAGGGGACAATTTTCTTCAGTTTTTTTTTTTTAGTAAAAACTAGTATTAACGCCCGTTTTAAAAACGGAAAAATAAAAATTGATTGATTCGTTGACTATTTTTTTCATAATTTAATAAACATGCAAAACTGTTCTATGCTTCATAATAAGAAAGTGTTAAGGTCAGTTTTAAAAACGGGGAAAATAGCCATTGGGACAAAAGTTTTTGTTCAATGAGAGCAAAATTAATTTAAATATCTGCACTGCAAAAAAAATTGTTTAAAAATGGTGAAAAATGAAAAAAAAATTACTTTTTAAAATTTGGAATCAGAAAATTTTTCGAAGAAAAGCATGACGGGAAGGCGTTGAATTAGTTTAATAACAGTAGTATTACAATAGGACTCATTTAAAAGGGTAATATTAGGACAATTTAAGAAGAAAGGGTCATTTGTGATTAGGCCTTAAATATTCTTTTACCTTTCTTCTTATATTTCCGATTTTTTTAAATGAGAGCCAAAAACACTGAGGACAGATGAAATACATTGGGACATTACTCCAGAAACGTTTTTTCTAAGTCAGCGGTTTGTTTGCTGTTGTTGGTGGGAGCTCTAGGCGTTCAATCAAATTAACAAAACCCATTAGAAATAAAACCATGACATTACACTGATCCACGCACACAAAATTCCATTAACATGTATAAAAACTGATTTTTGAAAAAGAAAAATATTTAAAGTGAAAACTACAAAATGGGGACAGACAGACAGCACTTGAAATTATTAATAGTGGATGGGTGGATGTATGGATGGATTATTATTTTTTATTATTTTGTTTATTATTATTATTATTATTATTATTATTATTATTATTATTATTAATATTATTATAACTGGAATGATTAATTGTGCCTGTTTTCAATTTTTCTGTGTTGTTTTTTTTGTTTTGTTTTGTTTTGTTTTTAGTGTGTGCGTTGTTAAAGGTTCATTTTCAACTGTTCTCTACCCACGGAAAATAAATAAAAAATTTTTAATTATTTTCAGTGTGAATGAAAACAGTTGAAAATGAACATTTAACAACGCACACGCTAAATACAAAAAAAAAAATCCACAGAAAATGGACACATTAAATGATTATATACCATTAATAAATGACATAACCAAATACAGAAAGGCTAAACTAAACTATTCGCGGAACCATATTTTTCAATGTTAACATTGAAAGTTTCTAATTGACCATAATGATACCATTAAACCACCTAGCTTTGAAACAATTCGACTCTCATTAATTCTATGCTATATTCATTCATAACACATCATTCCAAGTTGGTTGATATATAACATGCCATATCTTATCATTGAAAATTTTTGAGGGTGTCATAAGAGTACCATTAGAGCACGTGCCATGTGTATCAATTACAACCATTTTCAAAATGGTTCATTCGTAGAATCATATTTATCAATTGGCGAAAATATTAACAACCGCTTTTATCTGGTCTTTACGATTTGTTTGATGTATTACTCATTGTTAAAAGTGAAGAAATTGGAGGTGAGGATGGTACGAAGAAGAAGGCAGATAGTGTCAGTAGAAGGAACTTGGAAAGGTTTGTTAGCCTTGAGACTGTTGCACACAGCTTTAACCCCATCATCATGAGGAATGTTAGTATAGAGGGAAGAGACATCGAGCGTGCAGAGGAAGACGTTCTTGAAATCGTAGTTAGAGTCGTTAAGGCGCTGGATATGGGAGAGAAAATCGTTAGTGTCTTTGATATACCCCAAATCTGTCATACGCGCCTCTATCTATAAACATCGCAATTCTCGTTCTAACAACAACTCCAAACCTTCTCCAGCCATGACAACACCTACATTAGTTCTTCCTTATCATCCAACCCTCAATAGTATTAAAAATGTCCTAAGGAAATATCAACATATTATTGACAATTCTCCTCTTCTCCACTCCATTCTACCAGAACCACCAAAAGTTTCTTTTAAACGGACAATTAATTTCAAAGATATTCTGGTCCATGCTGCTATTACCAAACCACGTACTTCCACTAAGGGATGTTCTCCTTGCAATACAAAGCGTTGCGGTGTTTGTCATTTTCTTAACCCTGCTACTTCCATTTCCAGCAGTGCCTCCTCCTTTACTTTCAAGATTAACCAGAACCTGACCTGCACTTCTCACAACTTAATTTACCTGGTACATTGCAAAGTATGCCAGAAACAGTACGTTGGAGAGACAGGCAATACCATACGCTCCAGATTTGCCGGGCATAAGTTTGATATTCTTAGCAATGCTGACACCCCTGTCGCTAAACACTTTAATTCCCCTGGTCACTCTTTACAGGCCATCAGCATTTATATTCTTCGTAGTAACTTCCATAGCAAAAAAGAGAGAAAGCAATTCGAGTCTTTTCTTATTTGGAAATTTAATTCCCTCACCCCTAATGGCATTAACCTTAGCAAAGGCACCATTCCCTCATTACCTTTCCCATGTCCCCTTCCAACTTCAGCTATTCCTTAATTTGTCGCAAGCCCTATGGGGCCTTTTTTTCTTTTTTTTCTTCTTCTTATCTTTTATCTATTCTTTTCAATGTTCTTCAATGTCCTTTCATATCTTTTTACTTTTGATCCGTTGCTCTTACATGTGGGACTTTTTTACAGGGTGACTAGCGACCGGGAATGGTCAGGGAATTTTTATTTTTTAAACCGAGTACAGTCAGGGAATCATAAAATCGATACTTTTGAACAATGTCAATAATATTCTTTCATGACAGCCCCCCTTTTTTGTCTACTAATAATCAGGAATAATTTTACGTAATCTTTTTGCTAGGCACCCTATCATTCCTAAACGTTTTTATATTTCACTTTCATATGTTTCATCCTATTACATTTTTCTCGCCGCCCCCTTATTATTTCCTATTTGTCCTCCGTCTTGTCCTATCCCAACAGTTCGTCTAATTAATCTCATTTGTTCTCTTGTTTGTCAGCCAATAACGCCTTACTATTCCCCATGCAAACTATATATAAACCCGTCCGTTAGTACTAATTTCATAACTTTAGGATAATTCTCTAATATTCTCTTTGCTTTTAGAGAATTATCCTTTTTTGCTTTGATAAAGGATAGGCTCTATCCGAAACGTCAGCTCTTTATTTGATTTTTTAGTTTTATTTTGATTATACTTATATATTTATTATTTTGTTATTTGTTAATTATTATTTTATTTTTCAGTTGTATTTATTAACTATTTAAATATGCACACGAGATATAGAGAAATACGCCTTTGTACACAGGATCATCAATATAAGCGGACAAACACAAACAACCATGCCCGTGGTGGGACTCGAACCCACGACCCAGAGGAAAAATCCTCTTTCTATGCTTTGTTGTTTCATTTCCAACAATAGTATAGTTATGTTACCGTGGTGGTAACACGCTAATTCACAATCACCACACGCACAAATAAAATACATTGGCAAACAAACATGACGTTACAAACTGCATCACGAAACCAAAATTCCATAGAGATGAAGGAAAAAAGAATTTGAGTTTAAAATTTTTTATGGAAAAAAACCCAAAATCGGGATAACCCCTCCCCACCCCCACTATGAGCCCCTACACGACAGAAGTATCCATAACAAAAGGTGGTTCCGGGGTACGACTTGCAGGGACGGAGTCTATAAAGGGACAGAAATCACAGAGCATGGATTTTAGTAATAGTAGATAGGAAAAATGAAATGGGTCATTCCACGTCAATTCAGGCAGGCATTGGCACTGACCTCTCCGATTTTAATGAAATTTGGTATATACAATTGCCCTAGGTAGCTGGTAATGAATGCCAAATATTATTAATTTTTTTCATTTTTATGGAAGTTACGGACATTTAAAATTTTCGAAATTTGAATGGGGGCCGTATGTATGAAGTACTGTAACTTTGGTTGTGTTTTACTTGGAAAGATGTGATTGGCCTCAGAGGACTATATCAATTTTAGTGTGTAATAGCTAAAATTTTAAGCAACACATTATAAATACAGAGTGGTGCAAATAAAAGTAGCCTCGCATGAATTGCAGAGAATGTAATACAGGTTACTTTTATTTGCACCACCCTGCATAAAACATTTCAGGTTTCTGGACTTCTGATTTTAAATTTATAGTTTGATTTGAGATTGAGGCCGCAAGGGCCCTGCCAAGAGACTTATATAATTTTTAATAAAGATTAGCTGAATTTTTAAATACGACACTATGATTAAACAAAACTTCAGGACCCCTTTTTCCGTTCAAATTTTATGGCTTCAATTTATTTGAGGCCGCCAGGGGCCCCAAGGCCTATACTAGTCTCCTTGTATATTGTCTATAATTTTTAAGTAATGCACTGTAAAAATATAAAACTTCAAGTTCCTAGGTCTTTTTATTATTCAAATGTTAGAGCTTATTTGTGATTTGGGCTTCAGGGCCCCTGTGGAGACCTAAGAGCCATATACCAGTTGTTCGTGTATGTTAACTACTACCAGTATACAAATTTTTAGATTTCTAAGCGTTTTCTTTCAAACATTATAGCTCCGTTTGTGTTTAGGGCCCCTGACAGGACTCCAGAGGACTATATAAGTTTTAGTATATAAGAGCTAAATTTTTAAGTAACAACATAAATATGCAAGAATTCAGATTTCTGGACTTCCAGTTCAAAAGTTATAGCTTGATTTGTGACTGGGGGCCCAAAGAGCCTAATACCAGTTTTTTTGTGTATATTAGCTAAATTTTTAAGTAATTTTCTATAGGTAAACAAAATTTCAGATTTCTAGACCTTTTCGTTTAAAAGTTGTAGCTTTGCTCGTGTTTGGCGCCTGTGGGGCTGTGCTGGGGCCTATATTACTTTTTTTTATATTTGCAATATTTTTTTAGTACCACACTATAACTATATAAAATTTCATGTTACTAGGTCGTTCTGTTCAAATGTTATAGCTAAAATTGTATTTGGGGCCTCGGAACCTCCGGTGGGGCCCCAGAGGCTTATATCACTTTTCTTGTAAATTGCTTTTATTTTTTTTAGAACCGCACTACAAATTTACGAAATTTCAGGAATTTTGCCCTCTTTGTTCAAAAGATAAAAAAGAATCCTTGAAATTCAACCAAGTATTATAGCTTTTGGTCCAGTATTTTTTTTTATGACCATGTCAAAATGTAACTTTAATTATAAAGACCCTGTACATCTGTACCGTCGTTAATATGGTTTTAGATGATGCTAAAACCCTAAAAACAGCTGTAGAATGTTTAGACAATCGGATGTTACCACATAATTTATAATTCTTAGGATGACTTGTCCATCTGAAGAACTGAAGCTCGAGTAGCCATGCAATTGTGGCTTGGAACTCAAGCTTTAAAAATTAATATCTTCAAAACGGAGCAAAACACAGTTTTGAATTTTTTGTATTGTTTTCATGAAAGTATGTGTAAGATATTAATAATTTTTAATGAAAAAAATACACAAATCTGCAGTTAAAAGAGCTTTCATTTTTCACCAATCACATCTTTCTAAGTAAAATACAACCGAAGTTACAGTACTTCATAGATAAGGCCCCCACTCTAATTTCGAAAATTTTAAATGTCCGTAACTTCCATAAAAATGAAAAAAAAAATAGTAATATTTGGCATTCATTACCAACTCCCTAGGGCAATTGTATATACCAAATTTCATTAAAATCCGAAAGGTCAGTGCCAAAACTGTAAAATTTCTGCCTGAATTTTTGTGGAATGACCCAAATGTATATTTGATGCCCCATATATTATGTTTCCCCCCGTCAAGGTAGAATGTGTTTTACCTTTTCCCGTTTTTCTTAGTACTAAATTAATTGGAATTCTAATATGGGATTGTTCCTTTGAGCTAGTCATATTTAGCTTCCTGGCCATGCACCATGGAGTTTTCCATTTTGCCATTTTTCAACTCATTTCCCCATTATGCCATTGACCATCTTTCCATGTAAGGAAATTCATCCCAATTGGATGCCTAATTCCTCTCCTATGGACATCCTGAAATGTAAAGCTTAGGGCGAAGGCGCTGCAGGTCACTGGAACAAAGCAAACTTCCTGTTTCAATCCTAAAGTTGAAAAGCACATTTCAAAAGCGCTTGCGAGTAGTAGTTTAAAACCTGGCAAATATAAAAAAATATCGCTTTGTAAAATACGTGGAGCCATCTGTGTAGCATTCGGATGCTCCATCAGAAGACGGACAAATAATTTATCCACGGTAAAAATATACAGCTTTTCTAAAAATAAGCCTCGTCATTCAGCCTGGATAAATGTTGCTGGGAGAAAGAACAAAGCGACTTTCTTGATTGGTTACTTAGCCGGCTCGATGGCCGAGAGCGCTGGGGCGCAGCTTTAGTATCTCGGGATTCTCGAATCGTGGGTTCGAATCCCGCCTGGGCATTGATGTTTATTTGTTCTGTATGAATGTAAACAGCCAATTCAGTACTTGAAGGCTTAAATAAAGAAAGGAAGGTAAGAATAATGATTAGTTATTTATACTGCTTTTCCAAATAGTTCATGGAGCACAGTAGGTTTCAAGATGAAAATCTCACAAGAAAATATCTGAATCAACTGTGTGATCCGCACTTTAGGAAGCATTTATGCTCCATTTTTAGAATTTACTATTAAATTCTTCTACATTTAAGAAACTATTACATCCCTCATGCGTCATTCATGAAGACTTAAATTGATTTTGTTAACACTTTGAAGAAAAGAGTTATCTATTTATTCAATTTTTGGATATTTTATTTGAAGCACTAAATTGAATCTATTTTCACGTTTCCCTTTGCCGGACAAACGTATTATTTATCAGCGGAGTTGTTTGACAGCGGCGTTGTTTTACAGTGAGCTCTGTCGAGTCGAGTGGAGATCACCCCATCCATCCATCCCTCCCACCTTCTCCTCCTCGGACAGTGAGCCCTGTATTGTGTCTGTCAATTCCTGAGCACCTCTGAAGTTCGACCAATCATCAACGATTATTCTGCCGTCAGTGATCGGTATCCCCTTGCAATTCTTGAGGGATATTGTCGAAATTAGTGAGTCGACGTGTGTGAATTCAGCATATGCCACGCTTGTTGTCAGTTCTTCCGTGTGAGCGCAGACGAGATACATCGGTGAGCTAGATGGACGGAGCGAACGAGCCAGTTATGAAGAGAGAATAGCAGCAGTCGCTATTTGTTAGTGTGAAATCTATTCACAAAAAACCCTTGGTCGTTAGAACCAGTTTATTCACCATGAAGAATCCAATAAAAAAGTATTATTATCAGTATTGTTATTTATTTAATCCTCAAAAGTAGTTTAAATCGCGGAGCCCGACGAAGAAGATTTCCACTCCACCGCGGGGTAATGGCGTCCCACTCCCTCATTTCTGTTTGTCTCATGTTGGTCACCAATAATCATTTTAATGTTAAAAAACTGAAAGTATTTAATTCTCGAAATGGTTTAAACAACACCTCCTAGAAAGAAAGCCTCACAACTGAAACGTCATATATTGTTACATCATAATTCGACCATTGTTGATCATATTTCTTCCAATCATAAGCCCTAAATTTGGTCGACTTATGATGATGTAACAATGCATGACTTTTCAGTTGTGAGGCTTTCTTTCAAGGAGGTGTTGGTTTAAAGCACTAATGTTAACTTTTCAGTAAATTCCCGATCTTTACGAGTGTAATTTTGCGTAGATAAACACACCAAAACTCAATGCCGATTTCTTGTTCAGCTTTAAATTGTAATAAAAGATATATTAAAGGTTCACCACTGACCTTTCACTGGTGTATTTTTTATTTTCTGCGTCTTAGAACGTTTTTCTCACATAAAAATCCTGGTCTTTCATATCGTGATTGGTTGATTAGATGTATCCAACGTTGTTACCGTCGTTTCGGTGATACCAGAATGATTGTTTACAGAGCTGGCGACAAAGCGGATATACAGTAATGGCGCTTTGGCTGGCGATGTTCAGACTACCATAGTAATGGCGCCTGCAGTGTAATAACATGGAAGAATGGAGAATTAGTTCCACTTTTCGCCGCCTTCAAATTGCCCCAAAGATGGCGGTCAAATAAGCGATCTACTCATTTCATATCGTTGGTGCCAACTAACGAATAATAGTGCGAGCAGAGTTACATTCACGGAATTGGAACTATTAAAGACTAACAGAAGAGCGGAAGGCATATTTCCGTTTAGTTTAGCCGGCTACTTACACTCAGGCGTAAGAGGTTTCTTACACCGAGACTATTAGAGCCAAACAAGGATGGCACGATTGCATAATTGAAGTGCCTTTGCTTTTCCGGAACGTAATTTACGAGCTAGTACAGCTTGTAACTTTGTTCTTGCTCTAAGGTAATACTTTTTGCATCAAATTAATATTATTTGTGAGAGGCGAGCCCAAATATAATCGGTAAGGAATACCAAGATAGATTTCCGGAAGTGACGTCACGAAACTTTAAAGCGCTATAACTTTTTAACGGAGCCTCAGATCGAAAAATGCGACAAGACTTTTTTGCTCAGAATTTCACCCTCTACTTGCCTTTTCATTTTGGCACGACCTTTTAGAATCACCCTGTATATTGCAGCGTCGTATTCTTCTTCGAAGGGGTTAAAAATATTTTGGGGCTTTGTAGCCATATTATTAATCCTTTCATGATCTCTCTGCTTTTTTACGTGTTGGCGCTATAGAAAGCTTTAAGCTTATATCTAGTAAGCTCGTGTTATTCCTTTTACAGGTAGAGATCCCGCTCTTCCCTAGCTTACCTCAATCATGGAAGGTCAATTCAATATGCCACCGCACTTTGGATTGCTAATACAAACGGTGGCACAATTAAATCAAACGCCTTTCCAATATACAATTAATAATCTCCAATTCCATTACTTATCGGGAGAAGCTAAGGAAGACCCCAAGGCATTCCTAGAACAATTTGCGCTCGTAGCCGCATGCAAAAATATACCGCTGGAGTTAGCAGTGCAATTTTTACCGGCCTACCTAACGAAGGCCGCCGCGAATTGGATCACGGCAATTATGCCTACCAATGAGCCCATGACGTGGCAACACTTCTCTCAACTGCTTTTAAGCGCGTTCCCGGGAGACAAACCCAGATGACGAGGCGCACCGAACTGCAGCGATTACGTCTCAAAGATAACAGAGTAAATGAATTGTCACTAGATTTCGCCACCTAACTAATGGGTTGACGGACTCATCTCGCTCGGACCAATTATACTTCCTCATTCAAGCGCTCCCAGAACCCTTAACAGATCAGCTACGTATGAAGAGCGAGTTGTCGGTAGAGGAAGCTATAACATTTGTCGAGACGTGGTACAGGGCTCACGAAGCGGCTGATATTCCGCGAGCGGAACCAATGCAGTTTGATTCGGTTGATTCCAAATTTAAGAGGCCACAAAGGGCCAGACCCAAGGACAAAGTCATTAAATGCTTTCGTTGTGGCCGCCGGGGATACATGATCTGGGACTGTAAAGTGAAAGTTAAAGATGAAAAGAAAAAGACCCAAAGATTAATATCACCCACAAGGTAGTCACAAAGGAGTTATGTGTGATTAAGCTGTCCGTTAAGGGATGAACGTGCAAGGCCTTAGTGGATACCGGGGCTATGGAAAATTACCTGGACGAAAAATTAGCCCAACAATTTAGCCTTAGACTCTCAAACGTCGTTGACCAAAACAACGCGGCAGCATTCTTCGACGGTCACGATTCCTAAGACCGCGCTATTCGTCTTAGAGGTTCACCACCGAGCAGAAAATATCAGGCCAACTAATTTCTACATAATGCCAATCCAGAATTACCACGTTATACTCGGGATGCAATGGATCGAGAAAAATAAGATCTTTTGCAATTGACCGATTTCATAAGCTTTGCCCCTAACTGAGCAGCTCCGCCTTCATTCATGATGACTGCTGTTGGTGGGACTCCTTGTGCGAATGCTTCCTCCAAATCGACTATTACCATTCCTTGATTAAGTAAAAATTAAAACTTATGTGGATAAATGTAATGTAAGTAGAA